>VUQH01086082.1:0-11719 GCA_015106775.1 Etroplus canarensis | reverse complement strand
ACTTGTCTACCACCACTATGTCCGGTTGGTTAGCCACCACCATTTTGTCCGTCTGTATCTGGAAGTCCCACAGGATCTTAGCTCGGCCATTCTCCACCACCCTAAGGGGCATCTCCCATTTTGACCTTGAGACTTCCAGGCTATACTGGGCACAGATGTTTCTGTATACTATGCCGGCTAATTGGTTATGGCGTTCCATGTATGCCCTGCCTGCTAGCATCTTGCACCCTGCTGTTATGTGCTGGATTGTCTCAGGTGCATCTTTTCAGTCCAGCTTTCTCCAGCCACTGGTAGGACTTCTGGATGTCAGCCACTTCCTCTATCTGCCAGTGGTACCTACCGTGCAGGGGCCTGTCCTTCCATGATGATTCCTTCTCTTTCTCCTCTATTCTTGGGTTTTTGCTACCTGAGGTATTCACTGAGCACGTGGTCGGTTGGGGCCATCTTCCTGATGTATTCGTGGATGTTTGTTGCCTCATCCTGGACTGTGGTACTGACACTCACCAGCCTCCTTCCTTCCGCTTAGCATACAGCCTCAGGGTGCTGGACCTGGGGTGAAACCCTCCATGCATGGTCAGGAGCTTCCTGCTCTTGATGGCAGTGGCTTCTGTCTCCTCCTTTGGCCAGCTTATTATCTGATATATATATATATATAAAATAAAGCAAGCAGTCAAGTGGAAATCTGCTGTCTGTAATTTGCTAATTGCTGATATTATTACAGATATGTCTACTGGGCCTGGCTGTATGCCACCATAACCTCACCCTGTTCTCTTTTATAGTGTTTGGAATCCCCAGAAGAATATGTCTGTCCACCTCCAGTCCTAGTAGCATCATCATGCAGTGTAGGCAATTCAGGTTAAGCTCTTTGGAGAAAAAAACACACATATCCATCTGCCTGGACACAGATGGAGAGAAGAGACATATTTTATTTCAGGAGAAATAAATCCACACAGTATATAAAAAAAGTGAAGAAACATGACAATGTACAGCTAGCAGGGTAAATAAAAACAACAATTTTCCAGGGGTTGTTTTGGGCAGGAAGGGTTTGCTGAATGATGTTAGACACATCAGGATGTGGCACACATTGCTACAAGTACATGCCTTTTTGAGGCCCAGAATTTCTAACACAACCCCTGTGTACAAGTCTACTCTGTATTCTTTTCTTTCTCTTCCACAAACTCTGATGTTTTGCCCCTCATGTTTCCTTTCTTTATTCTTTTTAATGTCTTTGATGCCAAAGACCAGCTTGCATACTGACGGCAAAAATATCAAATCAGGAACAGAGGATGAACTGACACTTTTCTGGGTCTGTCATGCAGAGAGTGAGAGAGAAATCCCAGACAGATGGATGTTGATGGGCTGCAGACATCTTTGGAAAGAAAGACTGATGCAGTCGGTAAAAATATGCGCGTAGGTGTGTTTGATGCAACCCCAGACAGCTGCAGAGACAGCAGTGAGGACTTTTTGGTGAGAAATACAGGTGCAAGCTCTAGCATGCTTGAATACTTGCATTTGTATTCCCATGTACAGTGAGGGAAAGATTTTGATAAGGGCAGTGATTTCCAAAAAGGAAAACCCAGTCAATTTGAAGAGCTGTGTTTTCAGACATGGGAATGGCAGTGGGAGTGAGTTGATCTGAATGTAAATTTTGGTGTGATAGGCAGATTAGTCAGTTGATGGTTAAACTGGAAAAGCAAAGATTGAGGAGTTACATTGGCTTTGATTTGTTCACTTTCTAATGGCTGATGTATTCTGAATGTGAAGTGCCACGCAGTACCTTTGGCTACTCCTTTGTATTTTCCACCAAAGGGTCGCCACAGCAGGTTAAACCTCATTGGTGATTTGGCAGAGGTTTTATGCTGGTTGCCCTTCCTGACGCAACCCTCCATGGTGAGAGGGGGGTTTATTATTATTCTGTGCTGCACAGCAACTTTCATTATACATTTGACTTTAAATTGAATGCATCAAGACCTGCTGGGACCACACACAGATCATTTCCTGAGTTTTCCATCTTGTACTGGTCAGAGAATTGATAATGTGATAATGTAATATTAATCCCAGCAAAATTCATTATTAGTTAAAATTAAGTTATCAGGTATATGTACAGGTCTATAGATTGTATTTGGGAAGACATTTGTTACAGCTTTTTATGATTCCAAAAAGAGCGCCATAAACTGAAATGTGGCTTGACATACATTGCAGGCCCTCTCACCAGAATACAAGGTAGCAGCTGAAGGTACTTTTTTTTTTTATTTCAGCATGTTCTACATGTTTGGAAATTAAGAATATTTTGGATTGCGGTTAGAAGTGAATTTTGTAGGCGTGGCAGTAAAAGGGATGTTTCCAGGATTTTCTTTTAGGGGTGTGTGGGTGTCATAGATCTATTACACAAAGTGGTGCTGCCCAAGACTTTAAACAAATGTTTTATATTGTGCAAAGTGGAAAAAAGTATTTAAAACTATTTTTCAAGCAAAAGTTATAATCCTGCTGCAGCTTAATACTGTGCAAATATTAAAATCAAACTATTTAATCAGAATCAGCACCAGAATCCTTTATTAATCCAGGGGGGAATTTTTATCTAAAGTATTTGAAGTAAACATATTATGTAGAGTGGCACTTTTCAGAATCATATACATTATATTACTGGATGATAATTATTCATTTATGCATACAGTATATCACATTAATATTTCAGCTGTTGATGATATTAATTACTAACATACTGATGGGTAAATTGATCTATAGCATTGCAATTTACCTGCAAATAATTATTAATTAAAGCAAATTTGCATGCTATTAGAGAAGAAGCAGAAAGTAGCATAACATAGAACTACCTAAATAAGGACAACTGACAACGGAGGTAGTGCCTCCATTATTACAACCCTATGGTAGGTCTCCAGAAACGTTTCCCATGTCCCAGTCCACTAAAAGAACCTTTCCCAAAGCCCCATGCAGCAGTTTTGCCTGAGCCCTGGTCCACGTGCCTCCGGCTACCGAACTATCCTCCCTCCTCTGGAGGGGCCATGGAAGATTCAATGTCTCCTTGCCTGCAGCTGACCCCTCTCATCCGGGTTAAGGCCAGTGTGCCCAGTGGTTGCTCCAACCCCTTTTAAAATCCCCGTCTATGATTGTGGCAAATAAATAGGTCTAATGAAGTTAAGTGGAACACCTGGCAGAACATTTACAACAATAGTTATTAATTAAAGCTTTAAAGTAAATAGTATGGAGTAGAAATTACAATATTTGCATCCAAAATCTATTAAAGAAAAAGCAGAAAGTAGCATCACATAAAACTACTGAAATAAGGTACAATTTTAATGAACTTGTGTTTAAAAGTACTTGAATAAATGTTCAAGTTACCTTCCTACTGGTCCCATCCATGCTCTCATCCAGTGGTGCTGGGAACTGTAAGATTAACAGCACTCTGGTATGGCACTGTGGTGACTTTCCTCCCTTGCTCCCCTCCAGACATGCCCCTGGGCAGTAATTGTTTCAGGTTGTAGGTTCATAACATTAATGTTGTGTCCAGGAAAAGAAAGAAAAGCACAGTTTATGTATTTTTTTGGCTATTGCAGGTTGGGAGCTAAATGAATCACTGTGATAGACAATGCAGAGAAAAGCTCCATCTGTTCTTGTCTAAAAGTGAATGGGAAAAAGACTGAGCTGAATGAAGGTGGCGATTAAAATTCATTGTAAACAGATTATAGGACTGGTCTTGTTCAATATATAGAGCCAAGCCATAACAATGATATAGAGGCTAGGACGCATCCATAAATGCATGAAGCCAGTCTCAATTCAATGTCAGTGTTGGCAACTTTCTTTGCATCCTGATGTGTAGTAGTTACACAGAAGAAAAAAGACAGAAAGACCTGAAGTGAGCACAAGTAAACACAACTTTGAGGCAATTGTGAGACTGGAAAAAGCAAAATCAAAGCCTTAACAGTACAGATGTGGCATGTGAGGCAATTTACATGACATTAGCATGTATTTGGGTGCATAATTGAAGAGCACTTTACATATACAAACACAAGCTGAACTGAGAATCATTTGTAGTTTATAGTTCAGGGGGGAAATTTGCAACAATTTGCCACATTTGCAACAATGTTTTAATTACCATAATTCATGCTTAGAGCTATAAAAAAGGGAGTATTTGAACTTCAGCATTTGGAACAAACCATAGTGGATTTCAGTAAATATGTTTATCTTTTTTCAGTTAACTGAAAACGCTGATATTAATTATTATTATTATCATATTTATGCATATGGCAATGCGGAAAGGAAAGAAAGCCTTATATTTTTTAGTGCACATAAAGAAAGAGTGCATTAAGGTCCCACCCACACCACAGGAAAAATGTCAGTTTTATTTATTTTTTCCATTTTCTCTCTTTATTTAACAGGGAAAGTGCATGTTAATGGAAACCTACCTATCTGTCAGTCTATCTGTAAAAATATATATATCGGATGGTTGGGATTTCTCATTCCCAGTGGGGTTGACAATGTGCCCCCCACTCTGATTTTTGTGCTGCATTTTGCTTTCTACAGTCTGAACAACAATCAAATCAGAAATGGACTTTCACTTTCAGCGCTCATGCTCCTGTGACAGCAGAGATGATACCTCAAAAGACGGGATGATCTGAATCATCTGTTCAACTTCTCTTTATTTCTCAAAACACTGTTGTGAAAATTACTACTAGCTAAATAAAACAATGAAACACATTTAGAGCAGCAGACTTGACGCGACCCTTATGCATAAATAAATACAAATTCAACAAATATTCCTGTACATGCACACATGATGATCAACTACATCAAAATCTCAAAGGGGAATTCTACAGCTTCTTGTGTCAACATGTTGAATTGCAATTATGAACTGGAGCTGTATTCCATGACATTCTGCACTCAGAAAACCTTGCTATCAGGGACGTCTAAAGAAATGTTATGTGCGCAGTTTGTCTGTCACTGGATGAGAGACGGTGCAGATGTTGGACTGGTGCCAGTCTGTTGAGAGAGCTCACTGATGGTGGACAACGGAGGTAGTGCCTCCATTATTACAACCCTATGGCAGGTCTCCAGAAGTCCCAGGTTTGGTTTCCCGTGTCCTGGTCCACTAAAAGAACCTTTCCCAAAGCCCCATGCAGCAGTTTTGCCTGAGCCCTGGTCCATGTGCATCCGGCTACCGAACTATCCTCCCTCCTCTGGAGGGACCATTTAAGATTCAATGTCTCCTTCCCTGCAGCTGACCCCTCTCCTCTGGGTTAAGGCCAGTGTGCCCAGTGGTTGCTCCAACCCCCTTTAAAACCCCCATCTATGATTGTGGCAAATAAATAGGTCTAATGAAGTTAAGTGGAACACCTGGCAGAACATTTACTGTTTGTGTTGTTAAGTTTGATTTTTGCAAGAGGAAAACATTTAACTAATACTAGTGTGCATATTTTTCATGGTTTCATGGTTTAAGAACACAATATAGTAGAAGTTTGGTGAGATTGAATGAAGGTAATAAGCAGAGGTTTCAAAGAGAATGTGCAACAATAGTTTGGCAAATACAGTCTGCTGTGGCTTGGCTGCGGGGGGGGGCGGGGACTTCAGAGTCTCTCAGGTTATGTTCACACTGCAGGTCTTAATGCTCAATTCTGATTTTTTGCTGAGATCTGATTATTTTGTGCAGTCGTTCACATTATAAATTAAATGCAGCTGCCATCAGGCTTCAGTGTGAACAGTCTACGGCCCTGAATTAATGAGCATGCACAGAAGAAGGCATGTCACAAGAAGCACACTGTGTTTATGGAAGTAAATATGGGTGCTACATATATCAGCATGTGTGTAAAACCACACTTTCTTTTCACTAACTAGCTCCGTCAGCAGTGTCTGCCATGCTTGTTTCATCCATTGTTTACATTTGATCTTGCTGCATCTCGCTTCCTCAGAGTTATGTCTGTCTCACTTTAAGTATGTAAAGTTGGATTATATGCGACATTACCGTTCAGACTGAGGTTGCTTTGAAAAACATTAGATACGTATCCAATTTAGGACAAGTGGCCTGAATCCGATTTGAGGAAAAAAAAAGATTTTTGCTGTTCACATATGGGCAAAAAGAAATCAGATTTGGGCCAATTTTCCTGCAGTGTGGATATAGCCCTTGTTTGTCCAGTAGGAGGGTTTCCAGACAGTAAAAGGAACCAAGGTAAGTTTCCAGAATTACAGAATCCAAAATGAGAGTGAGTCAGGCAGCAGATCCAGGAGGGTCCAGGCAGGCACAAGGTGAGTATACAGCAGCAGAGAACCAGTGTAAGTACAGAGCACATATAAGGGCAACACAGCAGCAACAACACATAGACAGCCAGAATTACTGCACTGATTTGAAGCTAACAGTCCAGTAATGAGAGGAAATTAGGACAAGGGCTTCTATACCACAGGTAAGTGATAATGGGCAACAGGTGTAAATGCCAGACTTCTCCTATGCAACGCCCACTCCTGAAACCAAGCAGAATTAATCAACACACCCACACACCTGCCACAGCCACATTAGATAGGGAGGAGAGATAGAGCTAAAAGTGGAGAGAAAGAGAGGCAGGTCAGCACCTGGGGGACAGGGGACAGTGACAATATTAATTTAATTTAAAAAAAACCCCACAATATTCTTGTAAACACTGTGGTTATATTCTTAGGTTCTGCACTTGTGTAAATGAAGTTCATAATTATTGTGTAATCGTTACATTGGAAGTGGTAATAAATAATGCATGTTCTCACACTCAGGGAGAGGAAAAAAAAAAACTGTAAAACTGTGTTTGTGTGTGTGTGTGTGTGTGTGTGTGTGAAAAGCATGTTGTCTGATTTGCTACCTGAAATTGCTTCTCATGTTGCTGTGGCTGATCAATAAAACTGACAAGGCCTGAAAAAGCACCATTTACTCACCGTCATCCATACCAGTTGAAAACTGGGACAAGCAGAAACAGGTGTATTATTAGGAGCTGAATTCAAAGACTGACTCAAAGTAGCGTGGAATTAGTCTCTCCCAACCCCTTCTCACATGAAAAAAGGAGAGCATATTTTTTCCATAATCTTCTTAGTAGAGGGAAACTAGTCGATATATTTGCAATTGCTTGTCATTCTCTGGGATTTGGAGATAACTTTTCAATTAATGTTGTGACCATTCTCAAGTGACTTTATGGATCGATCTGTACTTTGCCTGGGTGTTAAAGAAATATCATAATAAATCAAGAAAAAATGAAAGAATTTATATATAGCAGAATATCAGTTCAAAAACACAAGGCAGATGTGTCTGATTTGCATTAAAGCCCAGCCAGTTATAATATGATGAGTCATCTGAAGTTTCTGTGTGGCTACATTAAAATTTTTCAGATCTAGAAACTGTTTAGCATTTCAAGATTGAAAAATTTTATTGAGATGCAGAGCCTGTTTTTATCAAACTTGTTCTTTTCCTTTGTAGTTAATTTTATCTCAGCTTCTGGCTGTCATGTTTTTAGGAACTGTTTAGGCATATTACTAGTAAAAAAAGTCCCTTTCTGTCTGACGACTTAGACTTTTGATGTATGATGATCAGATTTGTATTTAAATTAAATTATGAAGCATCTTTCATAATAAAATATTTAAAATAGTTATTCTCTTCATGCTACTATAGAACCATGAAACCTGCCCTTTATAGTCAGTACCTCTCACATAGATGCACTAATGTTCATATGTGTTTTGCTACTTGGAATTAGAGTTCCTCACTTTTGGTTGAGTGTTTTCTGACTGACTGTAATTTAAATGCTTCAAGCATTAACTAACTGCCGGTGAAAGATAAATTGTAATCCTGTTATTTTGAGACAATCTGAAAAGGGTAGCCTTATTTGTTCTTTGCTGTTTTTGATTAACTTGTTTTAGCCTGCAGCTCTGCTTGTCTGCACTGTATGAAGGTCACAAGGCTGCAACCAGGAAGCTTCTCTCACATCCACCTGCCTTTCACCACGCCAACAGTCCTGCCAATCAAAAAACCTAATTTGCGTTTGGCTCTGGCATACACGTCATCCGCTAAATACAAAATACTGTAGTATTGATCTAGTGTGTACTGTAGTCTGTTTGAATCTGTGTGCCATGTGCATACATTCACCAGTGAGCCTAATTTTAATCAAGGTCAGTGTGCTGTCTAATTAAAGAAGGGCTTTCTAATTAATTGCATTATGAACAGTTGAAAGGAGAGGACCCTGAAGACAGAGAGGTGTTGCTTCATGTTCTCATCTGTTGGGGTGACACTAATTGGTCTGGATTTGCAACCTGGCAGAGATACACAAGGGCTCTAAATTAACTAATATCAGTTCTTCCAAGGGATAGGCAACTCAGTGGAGGTTCTTTCAGTAAAAGCCTGTAAAGGGTTCATTGTTCACCTGCTTAAAACAACCACCACAAATTTAATCAAAAGCATTATCATTGTGTTTTCTGCTATCATAAACTTGCTTCCCTGAGGTAGAGATATGGTAGTATTCATGGAAACAAAGAATAGCCTATCTCATCTTTAGCCCAGTGACTAATTGTGATATTGTTTTTCCAACAACTTGTGTCATCCATTTAAGTCTTAAAGAAACAAAGGTTTCGGTTTGTAGAAAACTGTGATCACTTTTTAACCCAGACAGATAATGTGTTTTTTCCATAATGATAGTAAATGTCTCTCCAATTTAAACCTTTACATCCAAAAATCAAATTTTCAAAATGAACTTTTTGATACAGTATATCAAACCAGGGGGGTACATTTTAATGCCACTTGAAAATGGTAAATTAATAACTTTGCTGATTTGGTTTATATGGTTTATTTAGTTCTTACTGACCATGTAGTTTGTTCTTTTTTTTTCAAGCAAAGTGATAACATAGTTTTAATGTACTACTAGTCCTGCAGTGATGTTTGATGTTGCCTTTAGTAATATCCTCTGTTGCTTTCTAGTTTACACTGCTTAGTTAAATACAAAACTAGCTAGTTTATGTATCAACTGAATAGAGGGTATATGCGATTTATAGCTTGATAAGGACCACATTTTGCTCTGTAGCTATAAAATCTTTTTAAGGTGCTAATTGTAACAACAATGTGCAGAGTTTAACTACAAATTTAACTCCCACTAAATGATGCGCTTATCCTACTGTTACATTCACCTACATATAAACCAGCTAAAAATATATTCTTTAAAGGATTACAGAAAAAAGGTAAGTGCAATTACTGAAATCCTTTTTGCCCATTCAGCTGAGATCTATCCGGTTGTGTAAACTAATTAATTACCATGCACTTAATCATCCATTGCTGAATGTTCATTGTGACTAACTGCACTCTGGCTGGCATAAGCTTTCGCTTCATGCTGGAAGTGGGAAATCAAGTACACTACCTGCTGTCTCTTTTGCTCACTCAGTGTGTTTGGGCCAAGATGGCGGTGCGACATTAGCGCGTGGCCACTCCGGAACCAAGGTGGTGCTTGTACCCCTGTGATTGTTCATGTTTTGACCCGGTTTTAACCCGGTGTTCGGGTGTGTGGATGCCGGGACGGTGGTGTTCGGGTTTGAAAGTCGGAGGTTTGAGGACAACCAGACGCCGTTGTAGCTCTGTAGCTCCGTCCACAGACGGTGCTAACTGGTGATCCGGCGTTTCATGACCTGCTGGGCAGCGTCCGGGAAACCAAAGTTTTTGGGTTCTGGGGGGAGTATCTGACTGATGCTGCGGCTGGGCGGTTTCTGGGGGCTCCGATCTCGGCTTGCTGTGTGGACCGGGCCTTCAGTCCTCAGCGTTGCCTGATGCCGGTGGCCGGGGAAGATGACATCACGGGCGGGGTGTTGTGCTGGGCTAGAGGAGGGCCCTGGGGCATCAGGTCCTGAGGGAATGCTATTTCATTTCACTGTGTATTTATATGTAGCTGAAATGACAATAAAGTAATCCAATCCAATCCAATCCAGAGGTGGAGAGCAGCTCCTTATCCCTGCTGTGTGCACTTATTCCATTTGTGCTGCGTGATTAGCGTTATTGTGAGCCAATAGCAATGCATCAGTCAATTGCTACATTTACCCCACCGTGCAACCGAGCAAGATTTCTGTTTTTGAAACACCATTTCCAGTTGTTTTGTGAACTGTTTGTTATCTGACTCACTAGAACACTTGTTCTTCCACATCCGACTCTCAGTGGGTATTTTCTTTTTTTTTTGCCTGATGGACTGCATCTGCAGTGATGCAGACGTTGCACCAGTCTGTCATGGTAAAGAGGGAGCTGAGCTCTAAGGCAAAGCTTTGGATTTACCGATCTATCTACGTTCCTACCCTCACCTATGGTCATGAACTTTGGGTAATGACCGAAAGAATGAGATTGTGAATACAAGTGGCTGAAAGGAGCTTTCGCCGCAGGGTTGCTGGGACAGAGTGAGTAACTCAGTCATCCGGGAAAGGCTCAGAGTAGAGTCACTGTTCCTCCACATCAACAGGAGCCGGTTGAGGTGGTTCGGGCATCTGATCAGGATGTCTCCTAATCTGGGCTTCTCTGCTTGAACTGCTGGCTCTGTGACCTGGACCCCCGGAAAAAAAAAAAAAGCGGTAGATGACGAGACAGGGCACATTTGATGCTTCGCTGACTTGCTTCACCATCTTGTGTTACATATTGATATGACAGAAAAGGTCAGACTAGACTATGGACCCAGTTTAATAATACCAAGCCAATTTCAAAACCCGAATACAAAGATGTTCTGGACACGACATCATAGCAGTTGTCTTTCCACAATCTGTTGGTACCATTAATTAAATCTGGGAGACTGTAAACTAGTTTAATTTTACAAAGATCACCTTTAATAATAATACGTAGTACCTCTGTACTGTAGTGGTTTAAACATATAAAAAGTGCTTGGTTTGATACTAAGTGGTAGCAGAAGCCTCTTCCATAATAGGATGGTTGAGACAGGAAGGGCATCAGGTGTAAAGTCTCTGTCAAATTGCTGGTATGGGTTCATTTGAAGAGGAAGATATACTTTATTAATCTGCAAAGTTACAACTGGATCTCAACACACTCTTCTTTTGTAGGTATATACACACACTTGACATGTAGTTGAGTGATATAGATAGTGATACAGGCAGTCCATGACAGGTGCTGAGGGGCACAGTGGGGGTTTGGCACCTTGCTCGGGAGCATAGCTCCAGTCTCCACAGGTAAGTGTCAAGCCAGTGCCATATCAGCAGCCCTGTGATTCCCAGCCATTCACTGTTGCACTGAGCCACTGTCGCCCCCAAAATCCTTTCCCCAACGTGGGGCTAGAACCCACGACCCTGAGATTAAGATTCAAGATTCAAGATTCAACAGAGCTTTATTGTCATTTCAACCACATATAGCTGGCACAGAACATAGTGAAATGAAATAGCGTTTCTCCAGGACCTGGTGCAACATATAAACATGTAAACATATGACATGTGACAGAGACAGGACTAGTTTTTTTTTTCTACAGTTAAAAATTTAAGTTTAAAAGATTTTAAAAAATAGATAAATAAATAAAGTACAACGTGTGCAACATGTGCAATAGTTTCAACAATGCAATGAAATGCAAACAATGCAAAGGACACCCTACAATGCAAAAACAGCAAACAAGAAAGACAAAAAAAAAGACAACACAAGAACAAGACACTAGCGCCAAAAGAAAGAAAGTGCGGTAGCAGCAACTGAGGTATTGCAGATTGTGTGTGTGTGTGTGTGTGTGAGTCAGAGAGAGAG
>VUQH01086080.1:0-13398 GCA_015106775.1 Etroplus canarensis | reverse complement strand
GTGCCAAATGTTCTCTATAGGTGAAAGATCTGGACTGCAGGCAGGCCAATTCAGCACCCGGACTCTTCTCTGACAAAGCCATGCTGTTGTAATAGCTGCAGTATATGGTTTTGCATTGTCCTGCTGAAATACACAAGGCCTTCCCTGAAATAGACGTCGTCTGGAGGGGAGCATATGTTGCTCTAAAACGTTTATATACCTTTCAGCATTCATAGTTCCTTCCAAAACATGCAAGCTGCCCATATGATATGCACTTATGCACCCCCCATACCATCAGAGATGCTGGCTTTTGAACTGAACGCTGATAACACGCTGGAAGGTCTCCCTCCTCTTTAGCCTGGAGGACACGTCGTCCATGATTACCAACAAGGATGTCAAATTTGGACTCATCTGACCATAGAACACTTACAGTACCCACTTTGAAACAGTCCATTTGAAATGAGTCTTGGCCCACAGGACATGATGGCACTTCTGGACCATGTTCAAATATGGCTTCCCTTTTGCACAATAGAGCTGTAGTTGGCATCTGCATATGGCACGGCAGATTGTGTTAACTGACAGTGGTTTCTGGAAGTATTCCTGGGCCCATTTAGTAATGTCAGTGACACAATCATGCCGATGAGTGATACAGTGTTGTCTGAGGGCCCGAAGACCATGGGTATCCAATAAAGGTCTTCAGCCGTGTCCCTTACGCACAGAGACATCTCCAGTTTCTCTGAATCTTTTGATAATGTAATGCACTGTAGATGATGAGAGTTGTAGAACCTTTGCAATTTGACACTGAGGAACATTGTTTTTGAAGTATTCCACAATCTTTTTACGCACTCTTTAACAGATTGGAGAGCCTCTGCCCATCTTTACTTCTGAGAGACTCTGCCTCTCTAATTACTTGCTAGATGTTCTTCCAGCTGAATCTTTTTGAACTTTCTTGCTTTTTCAGCCATTTGTTGCCCCCTTGCCAACTTTTTTGGGACCTATAGCAGGCATCAAATTTGAAATGAGCTCATTAATGGATGAAAGTGTATAATTTCCCAGTTTGAACATTTGTTATTTATGTTGTGTTGTGAATAAAATATTGGCTCATGTGATTTGAAGATCTAAAGAATGTCCCAACTTTTCTTGAATTCGGATTGTATTTCTTCTTTCTCCCCTTTTCTGGTTCTCCTGCTCCTTCTTTGCTTTATATGTTCTGGAGTGCCCACAGGATGTCTTGTTATAGACTCTTCCTGATCTCATCAAAACTGCTCTTGAAATTATTTTTCATTCACAAATATATGTTGGTTTTTTTTAAAAAAACAAACAAACTGTTTTTATCATTTAAATTACACAAGAAATGGTTGTCTTAGAAGGATTTAACAGGGAGCCAATGAAGAGAAGCCAATATAGGGAAAATATGATCTCTCCTTTTAGTCCCCTGTCAGTGATCTCACTCCAGCATTTTGGATCAGCTGAAGGTTTTTAGGGAGCTTTTAGAACAGCCAGATAGCAATGAATCGTAATAATCAAGCCTAGAACTAAGCGAACTAAGCATTTGTTGGTGTTGTTTTGAGCTAACAGAAATGTACTTTTTCCCTGCTAGGTGGTTATGGTGGCTGTCCCGACTGTGCTGGGAATAGCCTCTATCCGTGTGTACACCGTGAGTGAAGCACCCACTGATGGCCTGGTTACTCGAGAAAAGGTATGTGTGTACGTTACATGGGCAAAAGTATTGGTTCAGACAGGGTTCTCACTTGGATTTTTTAACAGCGTAATGGTGTGGCAGCCCTTGTGAGGCTAGGGGTTCAGGGGCCACCTAAGTCCCTGACGGTCCAGGGGCAGAGCCCTGGTGGGGGACCCAGGGAGCTGTGGCATTTCAGGCTGTTTTTCAGCCTGAAATACCATAGCCTAGAAGGTCATAATTAATGATAGATAGTTTACTTACTTATTGCCAAGCATCTTGACTTATTATTTTAGTTCAGCGACAACACATAACCAGATATAACTTTATTTAGAGCAACTGTCATGGACCAAGCAGCCAAGAACATACAGGCACAGGTGTATTTTCAAAATGGGGGATTTTATTTACCCCAAAAAAGGACAAAAATATATGAAAATCACATAGTCACAAAAAATAACCAAATCTAAGAAATAAATGGGCCCGTGAAAAGGTCAGCTAAACAGAACTCTACTCAAAAGTATAGCTTCACAAAACAATATCTTAACTCAAAAACCTGACCTCCTCAAATTCTTCTTCTTGTAAAGTTTATTGGCGGTTGGCAAACAATGAAATGCATTACCGCCATCCACTAGTATCCTGTCCACCTGTCATACTCTCCTTATCAAGAACACCTTAGAGTACTAATGAGAAACAACTCAACCTATATACTAACAGAATAAATAATAAAGTATTCTGATTCTGATTCTAAATCATTTTTCAAATACAGGGGAAAACCACAGGGAAAACTTCTACCTAACACCAAAATAAACCCCATTCCCCCCACATGGCCGCTGTTAGTGGTTCAGTCCATTTGGTTGACCTCAGCATTTAATTCAGCTCTGCCCTTAGGGTCCTCTTTTGCCCAAATCAGGAAGGACTGGAGCAGCAGACGGGTAACTCAAAGAAAAGGAAAAGAATTATTGCAACTGATATGAATCACTGACAAAACAATATAAACCAAATGTGCACGCCTTCATTTAGAATATAGTGTAGTGTCAATATACAGATTAAATCCGATTAACTTAAGCTAATCATTTAACATAACTTTTGTGACCATTTACAGATACAAAAATAAAGGAGTGCGAAATACTATTCATTATATAACTATATAAAATCTGAATAATATTATTTAATTGTGTGGTTGCAAACACAACCATCACAGCAACAAAGGGACACATTCATAAATCCTATAGACATTGAGCCTCCTTTTGCACATGCTAACCCAGTTGTCACTGGCTGAATCATCTTGGTTGATTTATGAGTCATAGGAATCTGTTGCTTTGGCTGTAACAGTAACAGGCCCAGTAGGATGCTCAACATCATCAGTAGACACTGCATGGCTCTGCACGAGTTATTTCCTGTCATCCGGTTTTCACTTTGAAAGTGTTTGGAAGTACACTGTGATATTTTTACACGTGGGTTTGTTGTTATCCCTTCTTGTTAAAGTTGACGTAGTTACGGTAATGACATTGACTTGTAAGGACATGTGGGAGTAAAGGGTGCTTGACAAGACGGCCCTGACACTGTACACACGTGCAGAAGCCCACATTAATTTCTGTGACGGATGTCAGATGTCACCCAGTGAGTGTTACACAGGGGCTCCAGATGGTTGTGATTTAGGTCACTATTCACCATATATGGCATCGCGGAAACAGCCGAGAGATGCTAATCGTAATCCCGAGGTGGAGTTGAATCTATTAGCTGGGAAATGGCCGCATGATATCGAAGGGACAGCTGAGGTAGGGAGACATAAATTAATCTTGATAGGCACACCCCAGCCAACACAAACAAGCACACATGGCGTTATCTGTCAAAATGACACGTGTTCACAGTGCAAGCTGACTTGGACAAACATGTTTCTTATATGAATGTTAAACAAATTAGACGTCTGTTTTTTTCAAAACACCGTCACACAGCTTGAAAAACAGTGCAACAACCATCATCATCTTTACAACTGAAATCCACCGGTGAGAACCCTGGGTACACACCTCTCAATCATTGAATTCAGGTGTTTCATTCAGTCCTATTGCCACAGATGTATAAAATCAAGCACATAGCCATGCAGTCTGCCTTTACAAACACTTGTGAAAGAATGGGTCAATTCTGAAGAGCTCACTGGATTTGAGTGTGGTACTGTAATTGGGTGGTGCTGTTACGAGTCAGTTTCTGATTTGATTTTTTTTTTTATCCTAGGTAGTCCACTGTCAACTGTAAGTGGTATTGTTGTAAACTGAAAGTTTTTAGAAACCACAGCAAGTCAGCTGAAAATATTGTAGAAAGCTTTTCCAGAAAAGTGGAAGCTGTCATAGCTGCATATAGTTAGACTCCTGTACGAGATTTCCATTCATAATACCAACTTCGTCTTTCTCTCTCTTTCCACAGCTGAACATCTACACCCCGCTGCCACAGTCTACTCAGGCAAAGTTTGTCCCAGAGAGTCCAGGGCTTGTTGAGAGTGGACTGACAACAGCCAGAGAAAGTGTACTACCATTTGTCCAGACTGTAAAGGTATTTACATTTTTTAGTGTGCATATCTGAAACTGCACATTGCAATAAATTCAAATTCAGTCACCAGTACCCCACCCTCTGCAGTGTGAAGTCACACTTTGTCATTCTCTGCTGCACTTTAAATGTAAACAGAAAAAGCCTCTACGTTGGAAATGTGTGATTATATTAAAAGAACAACAGCTAAAATACACTGAAGCGCTCTTATCTTGCACCTGCAGATTTAGTTTTTGTTCTTTGTGGTTGCAGAACACAATCCCCAAGCTGCAAGTACTCGGTGCAGGAACAGTTGTTGCAAAGCGCAAAGTTTAGGAGTTAGACAGGAAATGGTGTTCAAGCAGTCAACTTCACAACTGTGAGGTTTGATGCAAGAAGATATGACAGTTTGAGAATGTGGAAGACAAGTGCTTAAAAGAACTTAAAACTGACTGACATGAATCCGTTTCAGTGTTACCTAGGTAGTTGGGTTCTTGGTGGCCTTTTGGAGTGGTTTCACTTTTGTCATTTCTTCCCTGCAGGGTGCCTGCATCTCTGTGAAAAGGGGAAGTGTAAATCTTTACAATGCTGGAGAGGGTGAGTTAACTATGTGTGTATACACACACACACACACACAGAAATCTTCCAGTACTTACAAAGAGTTAAGACATAACAGAACACATATACATAACAAATGTGTTCCCTAAACTAATGAATTTGTCTTGACACACTAAAAACAAGAAACTTTCTAGTTATGGTTTTATTTATTCATTATTATTATTACGCTATGTAAGATTATAAAAAGATGTAGTTCTTTTATTGAAGGCAAAGTGAGTACTGAGTTTTCTCTCTACTAATATGGTTTGTTTCCACTTTAGGACCACTTTCACTTGTCTCGGTTTGTGCAGTGTTGTTGTTGTGCACATTGTTTTAGAACTGATAAAGATGAAAATATATCCATCAGCTTGTTGATCTCTCTTATCTGTTCTTCAGATGTATACTATTACTTGAAAGACCCTCCCCCTGGTTTTCTACCCAGATTTGGTAGCATCACAATGGCTGGCCTGCTTGGCATGTTCTTGGCACGAAAAGGTAAACTAAGCTCCAGCCACTAAAACACAAACACTGTAGGCCTGCAAGGAACAATGTTTTAATCCTTTTTTTCCAACTTAAAAAATGTTTGAAAGTGTGTTGTACATCAGTGGTCCCCAATCTTTTTTGTACCTGGGACCAGTTTCATGCATGAAAACTTTTCCAGGGACTGGGTAGAGGCATGGGGTTCCAAGAACAAAAACCTTTGTCAGTTCATAGTCTGTAATCTGAACGCAACAATAATACTTTATATTAGTTACTTACAATAATTCTACACTATAATATCAAGTCACCATAATGCAGAGTCAGTGGGAGCCATGGACTTGTTTCCCTGAAACTAGATGGTCCCATCTGGGGTGATGGGAGACAGTGACGTGGTTCTTTCAGCACAGACACATTTATTGAAGTGGTGGCCCTCAGTAACTGTTTTTGTCCTTCATGTTCACTTTTTTCTTTTCTTTAAAAAAAAAAAAAAAACGCTTGTTTTTTTTGTCTCAATGTAGCAAAGCAGGTTTGACGGTTTCATGGCTTCATTAGCCAGTCGGTCACCACAAATTATGCATAGCAGGTGTGGAGATTGTGTATCATCTGTTGCGATGAACCGTGACTTAGGTAGGAATCTTTGTATTTTCTTTTAAATGCAGCTTTCTTTTTGCTGGCAGTCTGTGACCCTTCTGCTGTCCCATCGTTTGCTTGTTCCTTCCCGAAAAAGCTCTCCAGTGAATTTTGTTTCTGGCTAATTTTTTTCAAGGGTTAACTTGTGTCGCTGATGTGTGAAGTGGCGTGCCAGAGTCAAGTGCAGTAGTGAGGTGAGGGCAGAAACAGTTGTTTTTCAAAATAAGATCCACAAGCCTAATGAGAGAAAAACAACTATAATTTTTACCACAAAATTTTTTTCTTTGCAGTCCAGTACCAAATGATCACTTGGGGACCCCTGTTGTTACATCAGTTAGATATGGGCTGCCAAGCTGATGTTAATCCATTGGCCACAAAGAGCCCAATTTGATTTGGACCTGTAAAACCAGTGCATAATAGACGTTTGTAAAATAGATTTAAAAAATAACTAAAAAAAACCTCAGAATCTTTTATTTTTAAGTAAGTACATTATGAAAAATATTCATGTGTACATATTGTGAAAAAAGATTTCACAGGACCCGGTGGAATCCTGTGAAAAACTAAGTACACCCCATGATTCATTAGCTTGTAGAACCAGCTTTAGCAGCAGTAACTTGAAGTAATCATTGTCTGTATGACTTTTTCAGTCGATCACATTGTTGTGGAGAAATTTCAACTCACTCTTTGTGAGCATTCAATAATGCACAGCTCACTTTAGGTCCCACCACAAGATTTCAATTGGGTTGAGGTCTGGACTTCGACTGATCCATTGCAATACATTGATTCTTTTTTTTAAGCCATTCTGTGGTAAAGTTGCTGATATGCTTGGGATCATCGTCCTGTTGTGTGACCTGATTTTGGCCAAGCTGTAGCTGTCAGACAGATGGCTTCACATTTGACTGAGGAATGCTTTACAGAGGAGTTTATGGTAGAATCAATGACTGCAAGGTGCCCAGGTTCTGTGACTGTAGAACCAGCCCAAATCATCACTCCTTCACCACTGTGCATTACAGTTGTTATGAGGGGTTTATACTGATATGTTGTGTTTGGTTTTTGCCAACCATTGCACTGTGCATTAGGGCCAGACATCTCAACTTTGGTCTCATCTGTCCAAAGAACATTGTTCAAGAAGTATTGTGGTTTGTTCAGATGCAACTTTGCAAACCTAAGCCGTGCTGCCATGTGGCATATCCTTTTTAGAGTGAAGAGGCTTTCTCCTGGCAACTCTTCCAAACAAGTCATATTTGTTCAGTCTTTTTCTAACTGTACTGTCATGAACTTTAATGTGTGCCATGCTAACTGAAGTCTGTAGAGTCTGAGATGCAGCTCTTGCATTTTTTTGTATTTGTTTGAACATTGCATGGTCTGACCTTGGGGTGAATTTGTTGTGAAATCCACTATTGGGAAGATTGTGGCATTGTGTTAACTCATCTGATCACACTTGCTGATGATCAGTGCATTTAATTATACATTTAATTATCAGCAACCTGGCTTCTACTTACCTTCTTAATTCCTATGGAAGCAGTACTTGGTTTTTCACAAGACTACATAGAGTCCTGTGGACTCTTTTTCACAGGACTGTAATTAACCATCTGTCTACAGAACAGATGATGAACAACCTTAAAAAATAAAAACAGTATGCAAAAGTCTTGGGCCACACATTTCTTTATATTTTTCTTCCAAAGTCAAAGCCAGAATTTCTTTAATTTTTAAAGTAGTATTGAGCAGTAATTCTCTGGGCTTTCTAAAGGTGTTTCAATTTTTTTCTTTGGACATTGGTTGATTTTTTAACTCATTTTCAGTCCAGTGGCACTTTCATGGTGTGCACTGTATCCTAAAAATTCTGAGAAAACTGAACAAGTGGAGGACAGAAGAAGTGGCAGGCCTAAAAAAATATCTAAAGTAGATGAACAGTATCTGAAAGTCAAGTTCTTAAGAATTAGGGAAAAGATCTGACACAAGCCCTGAGAGATCCATCTGGCCCTTCAGTTGAAGCTTCTTCAGAAATGACCTCAGTGGAAGGGTGGCTGTCAAGATGCCATTCTTAAGGAAGGTAAACCCAAAGAGCAGGCTGAGGTATGACAGATTACACACTGGACTGAAAATTAGTGGCAACAGGTCTTATGGAGAGATTATGGACGTCAACATTATTGAGGCAGTGTGGGATCATCTTGACAGAGAACAGAACACAAGTCAGCCAACATCCAAAGAAAAGCTTTGGAATGTACTTCAAGAAACCTGAAGAACCATTTCTGAAGACTACTTAAAAGTATTTACAAGAAAGGTTG
The DNA here is from genome assembly GCA_015106775.1 of Etroplus canarensis. Classification (NCBI taxonomy): domain Eukaryota; kingdom Metazoa; phylum Chordata; class Actinopteri; order Cichliformes; family Cichlidae; genus Etroplus; species Etroplus canarensis. The sequence continues at coordinate 5,226 of VUQH01086080.1, read as the reverse complement.
CCTAAGCGATTTCAAGCTATATTGAAGAATAAGATATTGCCTTTCAAGCTGAATAGCATTACATTCACTCTGTTTTTGCCTTATGTACTGTGAATACAGTACATAAGGCAAAAACATATTTATGCTTGTATATTTCAATGAATTACTACACCTATTTCCCATTTTTCCCAGCAAAATATAAAGAAATGAGTGATGGCTCAAGACTTTTGCACAGTACTGTATGCTTGGTTAATATTTAGAGACTATTGAGGTGGAACACTCAGCCCTATCTGTAATGATCAGAGCACTTTGCTTTCTTTTTGTAGAAGATATTTTGCTTTGTACTGCTGAAGACAGGATATAATATAAAGTAATTGCTGAAAGAAATCAGAAAGGAGAATGCGGTTTTGGCCATCCCAGTGTCTATAAAAAGAGTTGGTTTTCACAGCTGCATAGAAAATAAAGCATCACACTTTCTACTTAGCGTCTACGTATTCTGAACATTTTTTTGATATTCTTCACATTTCTGATTTTACAGTGAATGTTGCATACAGAGGTACCATGCTTCTTATTAAGCAAGCAAGACTGTACTGCTGTACTGCCTCAATTTAAAAATGAATATATGATACAGATCTATTTGAAGTACGTACATATAACCTAAGTGTGGCTCATTCAGGTGTGAGGTTACTCTGTGATGACGACTGTTCAGAAGACCACAGCCACCAAAATTACATACCCATTGTACATAAAGCTACAAGTTAACCACATTAGAAACAGTAACTTTGTTTCAGTTTTCTCAGCACTCTCTCTTTCTCTTGCTTACTTTAGAGTCATTTTAAAGTTTATTAAAATGTTAATGTCCTTAAATGAAGTTAACCTGTGCTTTGTGTTGGTCTGAATATGCTGTGGCACCATGTGTACGTGACCTTTCTAAATACAGCGGTGCAGCTTCTGGCCTCCCGGACCTAACCTCGGCCCACTTGTATTGATCTTTGTCCCACTATGTAAAATTGTATTTCAGGCTCTCGTTTCAAGAGGCTGGCTGTTCCACTGGGCTTGATGGGTGCAGGAGCATCAGTATGCTACCCTGCCCAAGCAGTAACAGCGTTAAAGGTAACGCTGCTTTTTCATGCACTGTTGTCTTGTTAATTCTTACCGTAAATGTAGTTTATTTTTTAAAATTTAATTCTAGTGTTGTCATTTGTGCTCTCAAGGTGACGGGTAAGAAGGTTTATGCTGCAGGGCAGTGGAGTCGGGCTGCAGTGTCTTCACTGCTTGCCTCCACGGAGCCGGTTGCCAAAGAGACTGTTGCTTCGCAGCCACAGGTTAACAGCCATTTAACCGAACATTATATGGGGATTTAACCTGCTTGTTTTAAAAAGAAGGCAATATAAGGCTATTTTACTGTGTGACTAAAACCTAAACCTTTAAATCGGCCCATATAACTTGTTTCCCAGTAAATGACTTCCCCTCCTCTACATATATTGCTCGCTCAAAAAAATCCCTTCTCTTGTAAATAGGTTGTATCTGATTTCCTTTCTTTGCATCTTATCTTTCATCATTGTTGTTACTGGAATTTGCTCTTTTGCACCTGACACGTGATTTAGACAAACACTCATCTTGTCAGTGTCTAATAGTGCATCTCAAAAAAAATGAATATCATGGAAAAAGTTCCTTTTTTTGATAATCTGTTTTAAAAATGGTAAACTATCACATGATGTATATTTTTTTATACGTGACGTGAAATATTTCAAGCCTTTTTTGTTTTCATTTTGATAATTATAGCTTATAGCTTATGAAAATTAGAAATCCAGAATCTTAAATTATTAGAATGTTACCTACTGTCAATCAGGCAACCAGTAGGCTATCAGTATTTTTTGGGTCTCATGCTTTTCCTCCTTTTGATGGTACCACATAGATTCTCTGTGGGGTTCAGGTCAGGTGAGGTGGCTGGCCAGTCAAGCACAGTAACAACATGGTCAGCAAACCATTTGGTAGCAGTTTTGACACTGTGAACAGATGCTAAATCCTGCGGGAAAAGGAAATCAGCATCTGCATAAATCTTGTCAGCAGATGGAAGAATGAAGTGCTTGATTTCCAAGTGAAATGCAAAATTTACTTTCATCAGAAAGGACTTTGGACTTCTGAACAACAGTCTTTTTTTTTTTCCTCCTTAGTCCAGGTAAGGCTCTTTGAATGTTGTCTCTGGCTCAGGAGTAGCTGTAGCCCCCTGAAGATGTCCGTGTATGGTGACTCTTGATGCACTGATGACACACTCAGTCCACTCCTGGTGAAGCGCTTCCTAGTTCTTGAATCAACTTTTCATGACTTTTCTCCCAAAGTTGTGGTCATCCGTGTCACTTGTGCACATCTTTCCTTTCCAGGCAAGTTTACCCTCCTTGTGGAGGGTGTTGATGATCATCATCTGGACAGCTGTCAAGTCAGCAGTCTTCCCCATGATTCTGGTTGTGTGTAATGAGCTGGACTAATGCTACGTTCACACCGAACGCGATTCGCACGGCGAATTTGCCTCTGCCGCCTCTGTTTGGCCGCACGGCGAATTCGCCCCTATTCGCATGTCCAAAAATGTGTTCATAAACCACACGCGAATTTGTTGGGAGGAGCTACCACCAACCTTGGATACCTTACCCGCCTCTTCTTACTACTATAAAAGTACAAGTTCATTTATAATAATACTGCTGCTGGCTGTGGTCCTGAAGGAGTCTCCAGTGGCGAGATAACTGAAGAAAAAAATTTTTACAAATATTATTATAAATGATGTCCTCCATGTTCTTTTTGGACTCCACCCGCTCATCACATCATCAACACTACCAAAGCCAAGTTCCTGATTGGTTGACGCGACGCGAATATTCGCCAAAATTCAGATTTTTCAACTCTGGAAAATTCGCGCCGCGCTGCAGAATTCTCGCCACGCCTCCCGAAACGCGCCGCCGCTCGCAAAACGCGCCACCGCTCGCAAAATGTGCCACGCCGGCCACTCAAATCGTGCCGCAGGACCTCTCGCCACGTGTTTACATTGACTTAACATTGAAACCGGCTGCCCGAATCACATTCGGTGTGAACGTAGCACAAGAACAGGAGAACAGCTAAAGATAAAAAAAAAAAACATCTACCTACCAGCACCTGTGAAGCTCACTTAAATGCTTTTCAGACATGGCATACACAACATTTCCTGCTTTATAATTCTGTTAACATGATGGGATTCTGTCATTCAGACACAGGCCAGGTTTACCTTAATGAAGCCATTAGTTTTGTCTGATAATATACAACCTGTGAGAAAGCTGTATACCAATACATATAATGCACTCGCTTCACTTCACTTTGGAGAAGCATCTGATGAATCTTACTGCTTCCTGATGTGGCAGATATGATATAAAGTCAGAAGAAGTACTTCTAGAAACAGCTGGAAAAACTAACTTCAGCACCTGTTAACATGTTGCCAGGGAAAAACTCAACATACATATAAAAAGTGAATGGCGCTTCCCACAGCTACAGGTGCACAGCCTGTTTTGTTTGCATTCTCTAGGTGTTCTCCAAACAAAAATACCATATATAACCATTATCTTTCACAAAGTAGCAGCTTTGAGGCGCTGAAAGCAGGCTTCTCATGCCAAAATGTATTTTTCTCATGTAATTCCTGTTTAGAGCCTTCTCTAAAACAATGATATCTTTTAAGAAGCGGAACATCTCAAGATACTGAAGACACGTGCACAGACCTGTTTATGTGCACGTGACTGCATGCATTCAGACTTGGGCTTGTGTTAAAAGTGATACACCTTAAAAACAAAAGTATCGGGCCACCTACACATTATACCTAGGAGCTTTAATGATACCCCATTCTAAATTCGCAGGCAACCATGGCCACAGGGGCCACACGCAAGTGTATTCCTAGTACTGGTCCCAAGCCCGGGAAAATGGGGAGGGTTGCGCAGGAAGGGCATCCGGTGCAAAATCTTTGCCAAATCCAAATGCAGATTCATAATACATGATGTGCTGTGGTGATCCCTAACGGGAACAGCTGAAAGAAGAAGATGATTATTCTAAATCCATAGGCAGCTGTAGCAGCTTCCACTCTTTTGGGAAGACTTTCTACAAGATTTTGGAGTGTGTGCGCAGGAGTTTTTGCCCACTCATCCTGAAGAGCATTTGTGAGGTCAGCCACTAATGTTGGACAAAAAGGTCTGGCTTCCAGTCCCCACTCTAGTTCATCCCTTTGGTGATGTAAGACTTGCATGCAGCTATGGAAGTCCATGCCATGAAGCTCCTAGTGCACAGTCTTTGCGCTGATGTTAATGCCAGAGGAGGTTTTGAACTCTGCAGTTACTTAGTCAGCACAGCGTTGGCGACTTTTACACGTTATATGCCTCAGCACTTGGTGACCCTGCTCAGTAAGTTTACACGTTCTACCACTTTACGGCTGAGTTGCTGCAGTTCCTACATGCTTCCACTTCACAATAATGCCATTTTAGTTAATGGTGGAATATCTACAACCCAAATTCCAGAAAAGTTGGGAGATTCTTTAAATTTAAACAAAATGAAAACTAAAAGACTTTCAAATCACACGGGCCAAAATTTTATCCACAACAGAACATAGATAACATAACAAATGTTCAAACTGGGAAACTGTACACCTTCATCCAGTAAATGAGCTCATTTCAAATTTGATGCCTGCTACAGGTCTCAAAAAAGTTGGCACAGGGGCAACAAATGGTTGAAAAAGCAAGAAAGTTCAAAAAGATTTAGCTGGGAGAACATCTAGCAAGTAATTACGTTTATTGATATCAGCTCTGTAATATGATTGGCTATAAAAGGGATGCCTTAGAGAAGCAGAGTCTCTCAGAAGCAAAGATGGGCAGAGGCTCTCCAATCTGTGAAAGAGTGCGTAAAAAGATTGTGGAATACTTCAAAAACGATGTTCCTCAACGTCAAATTGCAAAGGCTTTGCAACTCTCATCATCAAAAGATTCAGAGAAACTGGAGATGTCTCTGTGCGTAAGGGACAAGGCCGAAGACCTTTATTGGATGCCCATGGTCTTCGGGCCCTCAGACGACACTGCATCACTCATCGGCATGATTGTGTCACTGACATTACTATAAATGGGCACAGGAATACTTCCAGAAACCACTGTCAGTTAACACAATCCACTGTGCCATCTGCAGATGCCAACTAAAGCTCTATCATGCAAAAAGCAAGCCATATTTGAACATGGTCCAGAAGCGCCGTCG
>VUQH01086077.1:1020-15620 GCA_015106775.1 Etroplus canarensis | reverse complement strand
ACGGTGCTTCTGGACCATGTTCAAATATGGCTTCCTTTTTGCATGATAGAACTTTAGTTGGCGTCTGCAGATGGCACGGTCGATTGTGTTAACTGACATTGGTTTCTGGAAGTATTCCTGGGTCCATTTAGTAATGTCAGTGACACAATCATGCCTAGTGATGCAGTGTCATCTGAGGGCCCGAAGACCACAGACATCCAATAAAGGTCTTCGGCCTTGTCCCTTATGCACAGAGACATCTCTAATTTCTCTGAAGCTTTTGATGATGTTATGCACTGCAGGTGATGAGAGTTGCCAAGCCTTTGCAATTTGACATTGAGGAACATTGTTTTTGAAGTACTCCACAATCTTTTTACGCACTTTCACAGATTGGAGAGCCTCTGCCCATCTTTACTTCCGAGAGCCTCTCTAAGCCATCCCTTTTATAGCTAATCATGTTACAGACCTGATATCAATTAACTTAATGACTTGTTAGATATTCTCCCAGCTGAATCTTTTAGAACTTTCTTGCTTTTTCAGCCATTTGTTGCCCCCGTGCCAACTTTTTTGGGACCTGTAGCAGGCTTAAAATTTGAAATGAGCTCATTTAGTGGAAGCAGGTGTACAATTTCCCAGTTTGAACATTTGTTATGTTATCTATGTTCTGCTGTGAATAAAATATTGGCTCATATGATTTGAAAGTCTTTTGGTTTTCATTTTGTCCAAATTTAAAGAATGTCCCAACTTTACTGGAATTGGGGTTGTATTTCAAAGCGGAAGCATTTAGGAACCACTTCAACTCAGTCACAAAATGCTGACCCAGTAACTGTTCCATACTTCCTCTTGTAAGGTTTTGTTGAGTGTGGATGAATGCAGATTCAAACACAGGACTCAGGAGGCATGGGATGATAAAACAAAAAGTGAACTTTAGTTGCTGATTAGTTCTCAACAAAACACAAAATCTAGATTGTCCAGAGGAATTAAGAAACACATCACATGAAGAACATGCACACAGCTAGAGGGACATGACAATGAACAAAAGAATGACAGACCTATTTATACACAGTGACTGATTGCTGATGAGAAGTGAGGGAGAGGACACATCAGGGATCAGCTCTGAGCCCCTTCTTGTTTGCAACGGTAATGGACATGTTGATGGATGAGGTAAGGCAAGAGTCTCCGTGAACTATGGTGTTTGCAGATGAAATTGTGATCTGAAGCGAGAGTAGGGAGGAGGCGCAAGAGAGCCTGCAGAGGTGGAGGTATGCACAGAAAAGAAGAGGAATGAAAGTCAGTAGAAGTTAAACGGAATACATGCGTGTGAAGAGAGGAAGGCAGGTGGAATGATGAAGATGCAAGTAGAGGTACTGAAGGTGGATGAGTTTAAATACCTGGGATCAACCATCCAAAGCAACAGACAGTGCAAAAGAGAGGTGAAGAAGAATGTTAGTGTATGGGGGAGTGGATGGAGTGTCAGGGGTGCTTTGTGACAGAAGGATAGCAGCAGGGGTTTAAGGGAAGGTTTACAAAAGGTAGTGAGGCCTGCTATGATGTATGGTTTGGAGACGGTAGCACTAACGAAAAGACAGGAGGTGGAGCTGGAGGTGGCAGAATTGAAGATGTTGAGATTTTTGCTGGGAGTGAACAGGATGGACAGGATTAGAATTGAGCACACTGGAAGGACAGCTGAGATTGAAACAAAGTCAGAGACTCAAGGCTGAGATGGTTTGGACATGTTCAGAGGAGGGACATATATATATTGGACAAAGGATGTTGAAGATGGAGCTGCCAGGCAGGAGGAGAAGAGGAAGACCAAAGAGAAGTTTCATGGATGTAGTGAAAGAGGACATGCAGAGGGTTGGTGTGAGGGAAGTGGATGCAAGGGATAGGGTGAGATGGATGATCTACTGTGTCGACCCCTAATGGGTGCAGACGAAAGAAGAAGAAGAGGATTTTTACTACAACAATAAGTTTGTTCATCCCAAACAAGCAGATATTTAGAAGTAACAAAGACAAAATGAACTGTAGTTTAAAAAAAACCTTTTATTTAAATCAAAGAAAATGAACAGGTCTTAAAAATGTAGGATATGGATTTGAGCTGATGAACAGTGTAGGGCTATCAGAGAGCATCTCCTTGGCCTTCTGCTGTGTCCATGAACACAAAGTTGCTCCACAAAAAGGTGTAGTTGGTTTTGTCTGATCAGTTGGGGTTAAAGAGCAGGGCCATCATCTTCTTACCAACCCTTTTCTTAGTGACTGATTAGATTCCTCATCGGACCTAATATAAAATATCAAAAGAAACATTATCACACTGGAAATGTGCAGTTTTTTCCCCAGCAAACACACGCATATCTGTCCTTCACACCAGCATGTCAGTCCACTTATACAAAACAGCTTGTTAAAGGGGTTGTACATCTTACACTCAAATATAACCTGGTAATGCAAAATGAAAAAAAATGCTTCCCCCTTACAAAAAACATTTCAAAAAGAGCAGGCTTACATGCATCACACAGTGATTATATTACACACCAATGGACACATGAACTGCTGAAGGCAATGCCATCAACCTATTATTTTCCAAAGTGGTTTGAGTGTCTGCTGAGTATGTCATGCAAAATTAGATTCCCTCCCTCCCTCTATGTGTAATAACCATAAAAAAAATGCAATAATTTTAGAATACTTACATGTCCTGTTGTAGGTAAATTTCTTCTCATCCTCACTGGAAGAGTTTAAAGGCAGATGACTATGTGACATTCTTGTGACTCTAATCCAAAAGTAAATGTGAAACTTAATCTGTTTAACCTTTTTCTGTTTTTTTCGTTGTTTCTGCTTGGACAGTGTTGATCCAGAGTTCAAATTTCACATCTGATCATTAAAACAAATTTAATTTTTAAAAGAAAAAAGCCGGAGCTCACTATATGCATTATTGTATAGCTTGTTGACCCTGAGCATTCATAATTTTTGCAACTTTATGTAGAGATTTTCTCCAGCTAGATATTTCACTATTTCTGAAATACACTCGAATAAATAAGATGGCATGAAATCAGCATGATCAGTTCAGACTTGAGTCAGTGGTGTGCACAAATAATGATGAGGTTCCTTCATCATCTCATCAGATAATTGTCTCAGCTCTTTTCATTTAAATGAAAGAAAAATCACCATCCGTAGGGCATGCCACCCTAAGTGACCCCCCAGGCAGCTGATCAACATTTCCGATAGGCTCATGTAATGAGAAGACAATCAGATCCCATGAGCTGTGGTAATTAGAAATCACTCTCAGCACGGAGGTGAGAACTCTACTGATATGATCAGACAGTACATGGGGTTACTTGAGTGAGTGGAAAAGAGGATGACAGGGAAGCAGGGAGGAGATGAAAAGATGTTGGTGAGTGTAAGTGACTGATTAAGGTCAGAAGTGGGCTGTATGAAAGGGACTTGTGACAGTGTGCAGCAGAGGTACTGCAACACCTTGCTCACGAGGGAAATAGCTCTCCTTTGATACAAGAATACAGCAGAGGCCTGTTCTCTTTCTTCTTAATGGAGCCACAATCAACTGATTCAGTATTTGCTAATCCGGTTTTCCAAAAACCATCGTGGGAACAAAACTCAATTTAATCATCCGAGAATACTGCATGCTCCCATGGTCATTGGTGTACCTGTATCAATACTGAAAAACATAATCAGTAAACCTATGATTGAAGGAAAGATGAAAGAAAAACAGTATGAATGCCTTGCATTAAAGCGATATATCACATTGTAGTAAAAAAATAAAGAAAAAGAACAAGTGGCAAAAAGTGGCTGAAAAAATTATATCTGTAAGCCATCGTCCTCTTATTGAAATTATAATACAATTTTATATTCAAGCAAGCAAACTGGTAACCCAAGAAAAATCTAAACCCAGTTAAAAAGGTCTGAGGTAACAGAGCCAGAGTATATAAAAAAAAAATATCAAACTGAAGGAAAATATTGAACATTTGAGTATGAGAATCAGTAAGTCAAACATTTTTAGCAGAAAGCAGTAACATGTGACAAAAATGGTCCCTTTGTATCTGCTGCAAGCTTTATGATAAACTATCACTTATACACGTAATATGCATTTTTTTTAACATTTTAATCAAATACCAGCAAATCAAAGACCAGGGAACAGATTAAAGTAAAATAGAGGTATAGCGACATGCTGGATTACGTAACAAGGAAAAAAAAAAAATCAAATAACGCTGCTTGTTCTTTTGAGGCAAATAAGGAGAGGGCAAAATTGAAAATAATCTGTGCCCAAATTAACCCTAGCAAAAGAACTGTCTATCCACCAAAATACACAAGATAATACATAGGTTTCCAGCACCTCTCTAGAGGTAATGAAATACCCAGAACTTGGCCAGTATGCCTCCCCCGTGAATCTGACTGTGACCATTGACCCCACAATCTCATAACCTCAAAAACATTAATAGTTCTTCAACCCATTATGGTGAATAACCACACAAGCACTGACAGGAATCCAGGCGACCAGTCAGTTCCTTTGGTGGTAAAGACAGTTTCATGAATGACCCCCCTGTGACCTTGACATTTGATCCCTTAACTTAAAAAAAATCAGTTCTTCTAATTTGGCTAGGAGCCAGATGGTGAGAAGAATTTCATTAATGATTCTGTGTGACCTTGATCTTCAATCCGACTATTTTATAAATGTTATCAGATCTTCCACCCATCGTAGGTATTAACAACACAAAGTTTGGTTAAGATCCAGCAAACAAGTCAGATCCTGTTGTGGTAACAAGATTTATAACAGATGGGCGGATGGAATACAATGCCTCCGCAGGATCATGACAATTGCACAATATTTCCTAAACCTGAAATCATCAATGCAGTGATGGCAACTGGTTCCTAAATGGATGGTGTAGCTATTATTTTAACAATGTTTTAGTACTTCATCTAATCTTGCTCATACTGAAATAACCTGCTTCCTAGTATCACCTTACAGTAGTAGTCGGTGTCAATTTAGAGATATGTGAGGGCAAATTTGTCAACTGAGAAATCCTAAAGCACACCAAGCTGTCAAGAATTTAATCCAGCTAAAATATCAATCCATGAATGGAGAACAAGCCACAGGACTGTTTCAGGAGACGTGCTTCTTGCACGAGGCTACAGTAGCTAAAATCTCTATACTTGGTAAAGCACAAATAACTTGCTTAAATTAAGATAAGGACCATCAATTAGTTCTTTATGTTGTGTTTTAAAAGAGGGAAGACCCAAACACCAATTAACAGGCAGCCAGGTTGTGGCAAAACAAGGTAAAATTTAATCAAACACTTGCTCATCCATAGAATTTAACAGAAACAGGCAGCAATAAAGAGGTGACTAGAGAGTTCAGGTATAAATGGGTAAAAAGTTCAAAAACTCTAAAGAAAAACCAAAGAAAAATCCAACAGAAACACTGGGGTGTGAGAAGAAGAAAAAAAGTCATTTCTTTTAGAACAAAGAAAAACAGTGCAGGTTCCTATTATAGAAGAAGTCTAAAGCCAATAAGATTAAAACACACACACACACACACACACACACATCTTTCACCCATCATGACAAGATAATTTTGTACCCTCACCTCAGTGTTTCCTGCTCTCTCTATATGACCTGTATGCAAAAATAAGCTCAAACAGGCTCTCAGAGAAGCATGTAGGGGTCTAAGTCCTGCACCAAGATGGGGCAGCTGCAACAGGGGACATAAAGAGGAGGTAGCAGCACACACAGGAATGTAACCAATGAGTTTGCTCACCTCTTTATCCTGAATTTAAGGATCCTTGATATAAAGCAGAAAATAATTACTGACTCAAGATGTGCTTCAAGTTACTAAAACAGAACCTAAGGCAGAGAAAATTGAGCCTTGATATGAGCAGTATGTGAAACTTCCTAAAGTTGATGCTGGAGGATGACATTACTCTGAATTTTGTGAAGTGATTGAAGAGGCTTGGTGCTAATCCCTTGCACGGCATGGAGAGGTGTGTAATATAAAGTAAGACAGAGTCAGGAGATTCAGAATCACCTGAAGGAACGTGTGCTGTCAGTCTCTGCGCTTTGACAGAAACAGTGTACAACATTTTTGAACTACTTTACATAAAAAAACAAAGTCTCGAAAACTTTTCATCACCTTTTTCTCTTATGATTCTATTTTAAAGACTGTACAGGATTTTAAACTAAAGAACTGACAGCAAAGCGAGGTGAGCTGTACATCCTCATTCTGTCTCATTTGCCTTCTTCAGTCCGATCTCTTGCTGTCTCGCTCTTCAAATCTGATACCTCTCACTCCTTGCAGCCTCCTTCTCTTTTCCCAGTTTCCATCTTGCTGCTCTCTGCCTTCTTCTGTCAGTCATGGTAATCAAGTGCTGAGGTTACAGAAAACTCCAAAGCCCTACCCTCTCCTTTCCTTGCCCATGATGTTCTCACCTGTTCCCTTCTTGCAGACGTAGGGCAGATTATAGTTGCAGGGCACGTCATTCCATTTGCCGTTCTCATGTGCAATCATAACCACACAGTCTTCACCTCCAGCAAAGAAGTTGTCTGGCTGGTTTTCACGCCAGTTCTCATATTGCTGCGTGCACAGACAAACAGATGTAATTAAAGAAACACAAATGAGTAACTGGTACTACTCTCCCTTACAAGTTCTGATTTAAAAAAAAAACAACCAACTTATAAAAGCAATTAATAGGGAAAATATTTTTTCCTGCAATGAGCACCTCCAAATTTGTTCAGTGTCTCCAGGGGTTTAAACTACTCTGGGATCAACAGCTGACTACAAAACAAAGCAGACAAAGCAGAATCCTCACCAGGTCCATCTTGTCAGTCCACTGAAAATCGTCTTCCACCGTCCGATCATTTAGCCCAATCCAGGTGTTGTCATGGCTCAGACCTAAGTAAGAAGTAACACATGGAGGAAATGAATGCAGAAAAAGACAACAGAGCTGTACATAGTACAATGACAAACAAGAGATATACAGTATTCTAAGGCACTTGTTACCTAAAGCTGTGCTGAGGCTTTTTTTTGACAACCACACAATATTATTGCAATATACCACAAACAAAAAGTTATGAATACATTTTGTTTTACAATTTACTGCCAGTACATTATGCACACACATTTCCCAGCAAAATTCTTTAAAAATCTTCTGTCAAAGGGAGCGCCATTCTGTTCGTACAGTTGCCTGATGGCTTGAGGAGGTTTGTAGTGGGAAAACTGATCACCTTATTGTTTGGAACAAATCACAACTAACCAAACAAGAAAAGAAATTTGTAAAAGCTACCTGCCATATGACTTTATCTGTAGTGCTGATGTCAGCACCCCTCAGTCTGAGTGCATTATCTGTTAGAAGAGGTTGGTAACATTGTGCCAAGCATGCCAGAGGCAGCAAGACTGTTTATTGGATTCTGTAAACGTGTCTGATAATGTGATGGAGGAAAGATTTATGCTTTTGTGTTGTGTTGAGACACTCATGCAAAAAACAAAAATAAAACAGTGGGTATTATGCTAGGTCCAGATGCTGCAAATGGGTTGTCGAAAGTGCCTTCATCTGACAATTCAGTCAAAAGAAGATCTGATATGTAAGATGACATCAAGCCTATTTTGCACAGATACAAATACGGGTGTTCTTTTAAAAATGATCATGACCTCTGCTGTGCCTTGGGGATAAGCAGTTTGAAAACTACTGGTCTGAGGAATCATGCACAAAGAAAAGAAAAACATCTCTCTATATACCGTTTATCACAATGCTCTGTAGATTGTGTCCCTTTGATGTAATAGAAATATAAATTGTCCAAGTTACGCTGGAGGGATTTGGGTTAAATGGCTTTGAGATCGTACTGTAGTGTGGGTTAAGCTCCAAAAATTTCTACTGCTTTGTAAAATGCAGCCAAAGGATGCATGCTATTTTGTTTCCACACTCATAGTAATCAGTTCATGTTCACCTTCTCAAGCTTCACAAAGTTGGAGAAAGGAGTAAAACACCTGTTTGATGACTTTGGCAGTACTACCCTTTGGCTGGTAAACTGACCCTTGGTGTAAAACTAGTAGTTTGCTCTTTAATATTATATAAAGTGTGGTTAATATCCCTTTGTGCAGCAGTCAACACATGCAGCTTGACAGTCCCAGAGCTGGCTGGCCTCAGTTGAATGATGAACGTTAACAGAGATATACTATTTCTGTCTGTGGTGTACTGGTGATGAGATCTTTGTTTGTGTGAAAGGATATTTCCCTAATGGTGGTTTGGGTTAATCTCATTTGTGTATGTGTGTGGGGGTGTCTATGTACACATTAGTTCAGGCGTGTGCATGTGCTTGCACATACTGTATGTAATGGAATTTCAATCATGGTGTATCTGATTAACATCATTACCAGGCCCATTAATCTCTCTAATGGCTCTGATCCCCTTATTGCAGGGGTGGAGACATCCATTTTCTAAGCTATTAAACACACTTTTTGGTAACTGTGAGCAAGTAGAGGAAAGACGAATGCTAGGTGAACGGCACTGTCCTGTCCTGGCATCTGCCCGCGACAGACGGTGGATCCAGAATGCAGTAGCTTGCTGCTGGTGATCAGGCCTTATTGCAACACAAGTGGCTGTGGAGCTCTGCCAGAGGGCAAAAAGTTAAGAATGAAGGGGTGAAGGTTTATGAGGCACCAAAGAAGACTGAATGGATATTAGCATGGTAATGCTTATTGGGACTAATAAACTGCTCTCTGTGGCCAAATATTTAAGTAAAAGTAAAGTAAAAAAGTAAAACTGAGTAGAAAACCAAAGAAGCTCTCATCAAACCACAAATATATTAATGTTTAGCTCTTCCCTTATGAGCTAAAAACTCAAATCGGATTTTGTAAATAATTCATTACAACAAGAAAGGACAGCAAACCGTTAAAGGTGCATACTCAAGACAACCAAAGCAAGGTATCTTACAAATACACAAGAGTGATCATAAAGTCTTTAGCTTGCTCCCTGGAACTTCCTTTCTGACTACTTGCACTTGTCTATTTGTAATGTGCACTGGATGACCTCCAGTGTGTCAAAATGGTGACCCTTCAACTTGAATTTCATTTTGAGGATTAGGACTAAGTGGCATGGAGCCACATCCGGCAATGTGGATGGTGTTGGTGTATCAAAAAAAATATCAATTTTTTGGTAAATCTACTGGTTTGCTCTGTTTAAATACTCAAAGCACTTTTTTCCCCACAAGCCACATTCTCATACAGTCCTTTATTTTGTCCCTAAAGGACTTCCTAATAATCTCAGTTTAACCATTATATGTTCAAGTTACCACAAGTGGAGGAGTTTAAGTATGTACCTTTCAGCTGGTCCCTTGTATTCTCCACCAAGGGGTCGCTACAGCAGATTAATCAGCACTGTTAATTTGGCAGAGGTTTTACTCCAGATGCCCTTCTTGACTCAACCCTTCATGGTGAGATGGGCTTGTGTCCCCACCTGGGATCGAACCAGGGGCCTTTCGCCTGTAAGGCAAATGCACAAACCACCATGCTACCGAGGACACTTAAGTATAGGTCTTTATTCTGGTGTGAAGGGAGAGGGGAGCGGGAGATTGAAGGACGGATTGGTGCTGCATCGTCAGCGATGTGGAAGCTGTAACGGTCTGTTGTGGTAAAGAAAGAGCTGAGCTTGAAAGTGAGGCTGTTGATTTACTGGTTGATCTCTGTTCCTACTCTCACCTATGGCAACAGGCTCTGGGTAGTCACTGCATCAAGTGGCAGAGAAGAGCTTTCTCTGCAGGGTATCTCGGTTCAGCCTCGGAGATAGGGTCAGGAGCTCAGTCATTTCTACTCCTCCACATTGAAAGGAGCCAGTTGAGATTGTTTGGGCATGTGTCTAGGCTTCCTCATGGGTATCTCCTACGTGTTTCTGCTATGTTCTACTGGGAGGAGGCCCTGGGGCTACACAGTACAGGACTTTTCTTGGTTGGCTTTTGAACTCCTTGGTGTCCCTCCAGATGAGCTCATGGAGATGGCTGGGGAGAGGAGGGGTCTTGTAAAAAAATGAAAATGGAAATGGATGGATTGATCTTCATGCTGTACCCATCTCTCTGTAAATCAGAGGTTTAAGCGGACTTGTTAAGGTGGATTGCTCTGTTTCAAATGCAACTGCACATAAGCCTCCGCTACTATTTGAACATGGTAAACATCAGGTAGAAACATTAAGTAAGTGAAGGATAGACAACTGTCAGTATGGTGCCACTGTTATAATTAGAATGTTGCCATGCTGGTGATTTTATGTCCTCTAAATCTCAGGCATGCTCCAATAACTGTCTCCTAACATTACAGAAAAGTAGGTGGACTTATGGGCCCTTGATTGTCCAAATGTATCTTCCCAACTTTAATCTTTCCGCAATGTAACAAGACAAGAAAAAAACACTAAGCAGCATGTACAAAGGCTGCGCTGCCTGTGACAAATTTGCCATTGTCCTCTTTCTTCTCACCCACCTCTGACAAAGTTCTGCTCAGCCACACTGTGGATACTGGCCAGGTGGCCGCTATGCTCCCTGCAGTCCTTCTCAGCATCCTCCCAGGTGTGCCTGCGGGTGAAGTACCTGTAGCAGTGGCCATGAAACTTCCTCCATGTGTGCTCGCAGCCCTCGGTGTCTGCAGGTGTAAAGGGGGATTGTGAAAGAGAAGGGGGAGGCAATTGAAAAAGACAGCTATTAGTCAATTTTAAGTCCACAAGGGAAGACAAGTGAGGATTTTTTAATTGTTAAACACCCACATTATTGCTGCACAAAAAAGAGGTACTGTAGGAGGACTTAGGATTAAAAGAGAGTTAGACCATTACTAATTTAGTGTTTTGTTTGCGTCCACACACTAGCATGTTCCCACTCCTCTTCAGCACTGTTTTTCTTAGTGTCTTCTGTGATACTCCTCTACCTCCATCCCTCCATTTCTGCCTCAGTCTATGCCTTCTCCTCTTTGATTTGACTTGGACTTTTCATTCACAGTAGACGCAAGCCAGTGGTGAGACAGCTTAGACCAGTGAAAGGGCATTTTAATCTATTCAAATGACAACAATCCTTAGAAATTGCTTCCAGTGTGCAGCGCTCACTTGGTAATTAAGCCCTGTCACAGTCTTGTCAGCACAGTGACTGTCCCTCCCTCTTATCCCCCAACCCATCCTCCTTCTTTCCCTTCATCTTTCTAATCAATTCTCTCCTCGTCTCTCTGGGGGTTAGCTGTATAACTGTGAGTTGCATTGTGACATATGTTTGGCCTTCCATTTCATGTTTGTGTATGTGTGCCCAGATATAAGTATTTGCATATGTGTACCTGAATATGGATGTATGGTTAATGTTGTTCAGGCTTCAGTTTTACCTCAACCTCACTCTCTCTTGTGCCCCTTCCCTCTTTGCTCCCTACAGAGTGGGGATCAGGGAAATGGCCTCAGCTTTTCCCCCAACAAATGTGAAGCGACACCAGTAAATTGGGCAGTGCAAATTGGGCCGTATGGGGCCCTGCTTAGTATGCAGAGAGATGCAGTCTTGGCCATGGAAAGAAGAGGGGGAGCAGAAGGGAAGAGAGAAGACAAGAGGAGAGAAACCCATAATGAAAGCTTTTCTATACAGGAATATTAAAGAAGGGCTTTGAAACATGTGCCTTTTGTACTGTTAAGCTCTCTGCCTTTCAGAGTGTTGTTCAGGGACATTTGAGGCACATTACTCTGAAGTACAATGATGTAAGTTCACAAAATGCACTGCACTGGGTCACTGTAACACCACCTACTCAGGTAAAGTTTCATTTTTCATTTGAAAGTGAAGTTTAAAAAAATTCTACTCTAAATCAATATAAATATGCTAATTTATTAAATATAATACTTTTATATTTTGCTTTCTTGCAGCCTCATGATTTTGGCAACCCAGAAGCTGCCCCTAAGTATCTCTACTGAGTGTTAGAGTGGCAAATGTACTTACTGACAGTCAACAGTGGTAATGAGCAGTGTATTTTTCAGGCTGCACTGTGTGCAAACCCCCACAGTGAACTTAGCAGAAAATTTCTTTGTCATGCCTCAAACTGTAAACATAGAGCTCTACCGTATCAAAAGCAGCCACAAAATCAGAATCAGAATATTTTATTAATCCCAGGGGGGAAATTGTTTGATTAAATGATTAATGAATATAACAATGTTTGCAAATGTCAATGAAATTTATTGTGGCAAATGTCTGCCCAATTAGCTCTGGTGGAACTCACCACAATTTGAAAATAAACATATATCCCCTGGCATGTTTGACACACATTTAAGAATATGGAGTCCTACCTAAACTATAAATCTATTCTCATTGTTAACAATAAATGCCCAATCAGACTCATCTTGTTTACTTACTGTGTGATTGAATAGTTCCTGATGTTAAAAATGGAGCCAGTTTTTAAGCATTTTATGGAGGCAAGGATACTGAATTTCATGACTACGATGCATTTTTTGACACAATGCTTTTTCAACATTTGAAAAAGCTGACCTACTTTGTTCTTATTTCAAAGTCTAATTTCTTGGTTATGTACTTATCACATAGTAATTATATATAAAAAGCAAAAAATCCAAAATCTTGTCAGAGCTAAGCACACATGGGTTTAAAAACTGTGCATAATGACTAATACCCAACTCCCTAACTCACAGCAGATTATCTTTAAGTAAGACTGACTGAGGGAAGAGAGATTTGTGCCTCTACAAGACACAGATCAACTTAAAAAAAGAAAAAAAAAAAGATTGCTAGCGCTTCCTTACATGTAAAAATGTCAGCTGTTTTACACAGACACACACACAGTATATATAAAATGTCTCTTTATGTTATACACAAGTACAACGGTGAATCATCTGCTCAGTATTTTTCTTGAGTACAAGTACTTAACCTTTAGTGGATGCATGTTTGGTCCCTATAATTGAGGCACTTGATGACTTCCCCTCTAAGTGATGTTTGCCTTTAGGAAAAAATAGCCTCATTGGCCTGCCTACATCCAGCAAATTTTACTCAGTGTTCATAAATTGTACGACAGGCATCTTGAAACTCAGCCTTCATTTATATTTCAAGTACTCAGCTTTAAAATTTAGTGACTTCTG
Organism: Etroplus canarensis; assembly: GCA_015106775.1. Classification (NCBI taxonomy): domain Eukaryota; kingdom Metazoa; phylum Chordata; class Actinopteri; order Cichliformes; family Cichlidae; genus Etroplus; species Etroplus canarensis. The sequence goes on along the minus strand of VUQH01086077.1, from coordinate 2,559 downwards.
TGATCCCACCGCATTGATGAAATCTGTCCATAGAAAGATACAATTATGGATAAAAGATACCTTGTAACCATTGAATTCAGGTGTTTAATTCTATTGTCACGTGCAGTCTGCCTTTACAAAGATTTGTGAAAGAATGGGTCATTCTAAAGAGTTCACTGAGAATTATAAGGCACTAGGAAGCCACTGTTGCCAAAAGTTAGTTAATGAAATTTGTTCCCTCCTAGATATTCCATGACCAGCTGTAAGTGGTATTAGTGGAATGTGGACGCATTTAGGAACCACAGCAACTCAGCCATGAAGTGGCAGACCACATAAAGCTACAGATCAGGGTTGTCGAGTGCTGAGGCACATGGCATGTAAAAGTCAGCAGTGCTTTGCTGACTCAATAACTGCAGCGTTAAAAACCTCCTCTGACATAAATATCAGCACAAAAACTGTGCATCAAGAGCTCCATGACATAAGTTTTCATGGTCAAATACCTGCATGCAAGCCTTATGTCACCAAGCACAATTCCAATTATCAAGCAGACTGGTGTAAAGCACGTTGTCACTGGACTCTGGAGCAGTGGAAACATGTTCTGTAAAGTGATGAATCCCACTTTTCTATATGGCAGTCTGATGGATCTTTGTAGTGCTGGTGAATGCCAAGAGAACTTCAACTGCTTGACAACTGTACAGTTTGGTGGAGGAGGGATATTACTATGGGGTTGTTTTTCTGGGAATGGCCTAGGCCCTTTAGTTCCAGTGAAAGGAAATCTTAATGCTTCAGCTTATCAAGACATTTTGGATAATTCTATGCTTCCAGCTTTGTGGGTACAGTTTGGGGGAGGCCTTTTCTGTTCCAGGGTGACTGTGCCCCAGTGCCCAATGCAAGGGCTGTAAAGGCATGGTTGGATGGGTTTGGCATGGATGAACTTGACTGGCATGCACAGAGCCCTGACCTCAACCCCAAACAGCTTTGCGATGAACTAGTATGGAGAGTGTGTGTCAGGCCCTGGTGTCCATCAGTGTCTGACCTCACAAATGCTCTACTGTGTGTGTAGTGGGTATATGTATATATGTATATATGTGTATATGTTATGTGTTTGTGAAAAAAAAATTGAAAAAGACAATAAACATATTGGCAAAAAAACAAAAGAAATGCTCTACTGGATGAATAGGCAAAAAATCCCACAGACACTCCAAAATATTACAGACAGCCTTCCCAGAAGAATGGAAGTGTCATGGTTCCCTTTTGGTCCCCTCTTTGGAGCCCTCTTTCCCTCTTTTTCTCCTCCCCTGGCTCCTTGCCTCTCTTCATCCCTAGGTGTCTTCGTCATAGTCTGCGTCTCTCTTTGGTAGTCTGTCTGGTCCCCGTGACACTCCCTTTTCCTTAATCGTCTCAGCTGTGTTCCCTACCATCTGTTGTCCTCCCATTGGTTGTCTCCGTCTATTTAAGTTCTGTCTCCTCGTCTCTCCCTTGTCTGGTCATTGTCGATGTCATTGTGATGTTGCTGAAGTTGTGTCGTCTTCATCGTCTTCGTCACCCTACCTATGTCTT
>VUQH01086073.1:0-10543 GCA_015106775.1 Etroplus canarensis | reverse complement strand
GTTTATATGATTGTATGTTTGCATATCATATGTCTGTTTTTCTTATTTTAGTTGCAGTATGCGCTTTATAGATGCAGTACTTGGCTTCCGAATGTGCACTCTTCCTCTTTTTTTCTCTCTTCTCTTCTTCTCTCTTTCTCTCTTTTCTCTTCTCTTCCTTTCTGCTCTGGCAAAAAATAATAAATAAAGAAATATATCAACAAGAGGAGCCCATAGAGTTTATAGAACTCCTTTTGGCAAATCAAATGTTTTTGGCACAATAAAGCATTCAGATGATGACTCTGCTTGCTAATGCTGCCAGACAGGACAGGTCTTAAAAAAACAAACATTGTTTCCACGTAAAACAGAAGTCTAGAGGTATTTCCAAAGTAAGAAATACAGATCAGATTATCACAATTAATCTGCCTTTTATTGTTCGACAACTAATATGGTTAGTACACGGTTGTGAACAGAGGGCCACATGTCTTCTCTACATGCACAGAGTAGTATTACAGTAGCACTTTTTAAAAATAAATAACACTTTTAAGCCATTTACACTCATGTACATCTAAATTCTGTCTGATTTTTTACATGGTGAACTTCACATATCAAACTGTCAGAATTATTGTCTCTCTGTCTGAAATATCCGCATCATAAACCCAACTTACCTACTTGAGTTTGAAGTAAACTGGATAAGTTGGAAAAGAAATGGGCCTAAAAATCTGAAGTCACAAGTTTAACATCCAGAAGTGAAATATTTACTGGGAAATTTATTTCATTAACCTTTATTTACCCAGAAAGTGAACACTTGAGATGAATAATCTCTTCTGCAAGTGTCCTGGGCTGACAGACAGCATTACCCAAGCATGTTTTTCAGTGACAGGAGAAACTCTCCACAAGCACAGGGAGAACATGCAAACTCCACAGAGAAGGGCCCTACCTGGGTTTGAACCCAGAACCCTCTTGCTGTGAAGCAACAGTGCCAACCACTGATCCACTTGTCAAGCTACTTGTCAAGGTTGGCTTGGTGTAAAGCATACCCTGCCCTATGCCTCCTTCTTGACACTAATGCAGACCAAACTGGACATGTTACATTTAAAAAGACTTAAAACTAATGATTACGTCCCGAAAGACATCAGGCCCCTCTCACCATGGAGGGCTGCGTCAGGAGGGGCATCCGGCATATAACTTCTGCCAAATTACCAATGCAGATTAATCTCATGTGACGACCCCTTTGGGAGAATACAAGGGAGCAGCCGAAAGTACAGAGTGTCCCTGTAGTGTAGTGGTTTACACATTTCACTTACAAGTGAAAGGTCCCTGGTTTGATTCCAGGTGGTGATACAAGCCCTTCTCACTATGGAGGGAAGGACATCCAGCATAAAACATCTGCCAAATTATCAATGCGGATTAATTCGCTGTGGTGACCCCCTAGGGAGAATACAAGGCAGCAGCCGAAGGTAGACATTCCAATAGAAATAGGGTAATGCACATTCCTGATGATATATCATACAGCATAAGGACAGGCTTCAAGTAATCAACATTCCTGATAGATTGACTGACTGTCAGGTGCCCTCAATCAGTCTACAAGAGTAATTAATTTCAGATATCCACAAAAGCTCTCTTTGAATTTGTGTCTACACAAACGTAATTCAGTGGTACTGCTTAACCAGTGTGAGATTCTGTAGATTTTTGGAAACAGTTCTGTGGAACTGAAATTAAGCTGAAAGAAAAGCAAAATGAAAATAAGAAGAAGAACAATAAAATAAGACTCCAAGCCAGAGCCAAAACCAAGTCTTTTATGGTTACATTTGTTTCACCATCTCCAACAAACCCTCCAAACTTTTTAAATTTGGGAAAGTTAAAAAAAGATGAAATTATGGGCCAGCTACTGCCAAAGCAGCTGGCAAAGCACAACATCAAAATTGAACGGCTTGTTTGTGTTAGCTGGTAGTTTTCAACCTGTGCTTAAGCTGGAAAGATGCATACAGACATTGCCTGCAGCTTCATGAGACATTTTTCAGTTTTGATCCAACCTGGCCTCTGAAGGTTCTAACATGCCAATGCAGCTGGAGGCGACATGACTGCAAAAAGCAAACTGCAGAATTAAAAAAAGTATGCAAGACGCTCAACGCGAACCCTGACACTAAACATGAAAACACAGACAAGAACATGGCAATGATAGTCAGCCAGCAATAAAAATAAGCACACAAACACACTGTATTCACTGCAGTATTATCAATCAATCAGTCAGTCTTTTTTATATTTTACTTTTCATACAGCAATTGTACTAAAGTGCTGTATGGAAAAAGACCACATACACAATTCTTAAGACAAATAAAATGAAAATAAATAATATGAGAATAGACAAAAAGATAACTTTCAGAGAACACCATTCTCAAAGACAAAACACTTGAGGCCTGGTAAAAGTGATTTAAAATATGAAAATAAGAAGAAATCAGTAATAAAAGTAGGGGTAGGGTACTCAAATAAAAATAAATAGAATAAAGTATTAAAAGGAGGGAAGATTGATCAGAGACAAAACAACCTGATTTTAAAAAATGTAATCAAAAGCCAGGTTGAAATGATAGAAGGTGAGTTTGCTTTTTAAAATCTGAGTGTTCTGTGGTGCCCTTGGGTCTTCTGGTAGACTGCTCCAGAGATGAGAACCACAGTAATAAAAAGCTACCTTGCCAATGTGGCAGGTCCAGACCTAAGGGCTCTAGAAGGTTCATAGGGTAAAGGCAAGTTTGATGAATTGGAGAGACCAAGACCATTAAGAGCCTTAAAAACCAATAAAACAATCTTAAAATTGACTCTGTAATGAATGTTGGCTCGTGTTCTGATCTTATTCAGTACACACTCTGTTGAGTTTTAAAGTAATTGTAGGACAGTTTTGTTATTTTTTGAGAGACCAGAAAGCAGAGCATTGCAGTAGTCAACCCTATACGTAATAAAAGCATGAATTAAAATCTCTGCATTGTCTTGGGAGAGAAATGGTCGTACTCTGGCAATCTTCTTAAGGTGATGAAATCTAGCTTTTGAAATGTTTCTGTTAGGTGACTCAAAATAAAGATGTGTCAAAATTAACTCCAAGATGTTTTACTTGATTGCATGGATTCAATGTTAGAGCATCTAGTTTACCATACTGTCTCTGCCATCTATGACTTAATATTTAAAATGCAGTTTAAAAGTGTATCAGTTCGGACTGGGTCATCAGGAGACACAGTAACATAAATCTGTATCATCAGTGTAACTACAGAAATCAATGCTGTCCCCCAAGTGGCAGCACTTATAAATTAAAAAGAGTCAGATTGGACAGTTTGAACTCTGAGGAATACCATATTTCACTTTATAGCTTTTGTAGAAAATTCATTCATTTTTACAAAACAAATTGTCTATCAGTGAGATAAGATTTGAATCAATTAAAAACAGGCCAATAGAATGATGAAGTCTGTCTAAAAGAACTGAATGATCTACTGTGAAGGCTGCACTTAAATCAAGGAGAAACAACATATTACACCTGAGGTCTGCAATGTGATTGGTCTGAAAGCCAGACTGATCTTCCTCTGAAATGTTATGAGAGTTCAGTAATAATAATAATAATATGTACATGTCTATGAAGCCACGCTGGTGTAGCCTGTGCACACTGTGGTCTGTATGGTCCTGCTGAAAATAAGCATGGAGAGACATAGCCTTGAAAACAGCATATCTCTTTCTAAAATCCTAATATATGCCTCTGAGGGAATGGTCCTTCATACATGCAACATACCCATGCCTTGGGAACTGATGCACTCCCATACCATCACTTCTGCTGGCTCTTACACCTTTCACTGATAACAATCTGGATGATCAGTCCCATTTTTGGCATGAAGAACACGTCTGTATTTTACAAAAACGAAGAAAAAAGGTGTAGTTATCAGACCACAACACATGGTTTCATGGTCTTTCACGGTCTTTCCCATCAGAGATGAGCTCAGGCCCAGAGAATTCAGTGGCATTTCTGCACAGAGGTGGTGTATGGCTTCCTCCTGACATATTACAGTTTCAAGTAGAATTTCTTGTCCTTTACACACTGAGATGACTCCAAATTCTCTGAATCTTTTTACAATATTATGCACTTTACGTGTTTAAAGACCTCAATTCTCTGCAGTTTTATGCTGCAAAATGCTCCTTTTGAATTGACTAACAATTCTCTTTTTTGGAACAAATGTGGGAGACATGACCCTTCCTGCTTGCGAAGACTGAGCCTTTGATAGATGCTAATTTTGTACTTAATCATGATACCTCACCTGTAACAAATGACCCTGCCTAATATAACTTTTCAATCTTATTTTAACTCCTTTCTGGCTTTTGTTGAGTGTGCTGCAGCATCAGGTTCTGGATTTTTGTATGTTTGCAGGGCACAGCTATGTTGGTCAGTAAATCTGTTGAAATTCTTCTGTTCATACTTTTTTCAGTTAAACAAAGGTTTATGTGAATTTAAAAAAAAAAGAAATAATAATATGTACATACATTTACATTAAACAGCTTTGCAATAAAGGAACTAGCATGGTTGCATGCTGGTGCTTCTCAGAGCCTGCGCACTGGTCCTTCAGCCAGCTGCAGAGAAGACTGAAGATATAACATACAAAGATCTGAAGTGAATCAGAGGATTAAAAACAATGAAAACTGTGCTTTTTCTTGTTGCTTTTTAAAAATCTTTACTTTTTTCACACTTCTTCCCCTTCGTGGTGAATTCTGCTGTCGCTCCCTTTCCTGTTGAGGCCCACCAGTCAGTGACCACCTGTGCATAGCATCATCCCCATGTTGGTTTTTTAAATGGCTGCACACAAGCACACGTATGCATATTGTATACTCAGAATACTTTTCTCTGCGCTGGCAAACACGTATGGACACAAACACAGTACAGTAACTCCTGCTTAAAATAAACCGCCATTTTACTATCTCTGTCTTTCTCTGGTTGGTTCATGCTCTAAATGAATACATGGAGTGGGTTATTTGCATTTTAATGCCCGTTGTACTGTTTTATCAAACAAACTAAAGATAAACCTGTAATGTGATATCAGTGTTATCAGAGTACATCTGACTTGTTATTAACATTTGCAAACAAAACACACCTCAAACAGAACAGCAAGTACTGTGATTCTTCCTCCTGCCTTGATACTTTCATCCAAAGACTCAAACTGAAGTGGGTCATAGCAGTAGATCTGCATCTGTGTGAGAAAACAGAAATATGATAACAGGCCAGTCAAATCATTTAATAAAGATGAGGAAATTCTTACTGTAGAGTTATTTTAATAGGATCACATTTTGGTGTTGCTTCATACATATTTTGCCATCAGGCATAACATTATGACCACTGACAGCTGAAGTAAATGTAAATAGCATTGCATATCTCTTCATCTTGGTGTATAAACTCATTAGTAAAAGAAAGTTTTCACAGGACTCTATGCAGTCCTGTAAAAAACTAAGTACACCCATACTGCTTCCATAAGAAGCAAGAGGGTAGGTAGCAGGAAGGTGCTGCTAATCATATCCACCTGATTAACTGATCATCAGCCAGTGTGACCGTCTCTGAAAAAGAAATAGTTATAGCATTTTGCTGGTCTGAAGCTTTACAGTGTGCATTAACACAGTGCTACAATCTTAACACAAGTGGACATCTCAGCATGTCAGAGAAATTGAGAAAAAAAAAAGAAAAGTGCTACATCTCAGATTTTACATGCCTCAGTTAGCATGCTAAAAAGTTCAGGACAGTAGAATTAGAAAAAAACTGAACAACTATGGCTTTTTTTGGAAAGACTGCCAGAAGAAAGTCTCCTCTCTTTAAAAAGAACATGGGAGTACAGCTCAGATTTGCAAAGCCGCATCTCAACAAACCATAAGACTTCTGGTACAATGTCTTTTGGACAGTCAAAACGAAGATGGAGATGTCTGGCTATAATGCATGGTGACATGCTTGGCTTAAGTTAAACACAGCATATCAGCACAATCACACCAGATGTCAAGCAAGAGGAGAAGGGGTGATGGTGTGGGCTTGTTTTGCAGGCACAAAGACCTGGGCACCTACGAGTGATTTTTATAGAATTTTTAAAATTACTTTCTTCAAAGTTTCCATTCATTTCTTTAGTATTTGGTAGCATTGCCTTTAAACCATATAACTTGGGTCAAACGTTTTGGGTATCCTTCCACAAGCTTCTCAAAATAGTTTGCTGGAATTCTGGTCCATTCCTCCTGACAGAACTGGTGTAGCTGACTCAGGTTCGTAGGCAGCCTTGCTCGCACACACCTTTTCAATTCTACCCACAAATTTTCTGTGGGACTGAGATCAGGGCTTTGTGATGGCCACTCCAAAACACTGACTTTGTTTTCTTTAATCCACTTTGTAACTGATTTGGTTGTGTGCGTAGGATCATTCTCCATTTGGAAGACCCATTTGCACCCAAGCTTTAATTTCCTGGCTGATGGCTTCAGATGTTGTTTCAATATTACCACATAATGTTCTTTCTTCATTATGCCATCTATTAAGTGAAGTGCACCAGTCTCTCCTGCAGGCTTTTTCCTCCAAATGATAGTCATTATGGCCAAGCAGTCAAATTTTAGTTTCATCAGACCATAGGACTTGTCTCCAGAAATTAGAGTCTTCGTCCCTGTGTGCATTTGGAAACTGTAATCTGGCTTTTTTATGTTGCTTTTGGAGTGAAGCCCGCAGTCCAGACCTTTCACCAGTTGAAAACATTTGGTAAAATGCAAAATATGGTAAATGGTAAATGGTAAATGGTGTCTACTTATATAGCGCTTTTATCATCTTATTTCTAAGGCCCAAAGCGCTTTACAGTTACACTCACTCACCCATTCACACACACATTCATACACGGCATTCATACATGGCGGCAAAATATGATGAAAAATATGACAAAGAAGACCCAGAACCATTTAGCAATCCTATATCAGACAAAAATCTGGCAACATTCCTCTCCCAAAGGTCCAGCAGCTGGTCTCCTTAGTTCCCAGATGTTTATGGACTATTGTTAAAAGAAGAGGGGATGCTACAGAGTGCAAAACATGGACATTAATGTGTTGCTGCCATCAAATTCAAGATAAGTTAATATTCTTCATGAAATAGTAAAATGTCTCACTTTCAAATTATGTTTTCTAGGTTATTTGGTGTATTAAATATTTTATGAATCTACAAATCATTGCATTGTGCTTTTATTTATATTTTACACAGCTTCCCAACTTTTAAGAAATTTGGGTTGTATATCAAGAGGAAGGGAACTGAGTTTGTCAAACACTCTGCAAAGCAGTTTAAAGAAAGACAGTATCCTAAAATAACACTGAAAAAAGCTGTTCCTTTTAATTTCAGGAGAAAATTTAAAATTATTTTTAAATATCTGATTTTTTTTAGGTAGCAATTATACGTCACTTCTCTTAATCAGATTATTTTTAGTCATTTATTTTTTTGTATTTTGCCGGTCTTGAAAACTTGAAACTTGAAAACATTTAATTTAATTTCCTTTAAAAAGTACTTGGAAGGTACATTCTACAAAAGCAGGAATCTAAATCAGAATCCTTTATTAATACCAAGGAGGTAAGTTGTGAATAATTTGCCTGACCAATACCAGTAGTTCAGGGAACATTAAACATCTACAAAAACAAGTGGTTGTGACAGGATTTTACTGCAGGAGGGTGGCATGTTATTATAATGTGTTAATCCAGATTAATCAATTTTCATGATTAATTTGATTAAAAGTTTTTAACACAATTAACACATGCACAGTGCACAGTGCACAATAACTAAAAAAAATTACCTTTCCCTCCCACAATGACTAAAAATCCCACTTCCACTCTGTTGAGTAGTGGAAGCTTCGAATAATAAGCAAGACAGATGTCATTTAACTGAACATTTTTTACTTGTCGAAATACTGCAGTGGACAAGTAGCAAAAACAACACATTTTCTTACTCTGCACCAATGAGCATTATGCCACTAAAACTAGCAGCAACACTAACAGGATTGCTTTCTGTGTTTCAAAAATCAATAGCGAGTTAAACAATTTTCTTATATATTTACTGTGCTAAATGACAAGAATAACATGTTTTTGCATTTCCAGCAGGAACTAAAAGAACTTGATAATGTGTACAAAATAATTTAAATCAAAAAATATTCACAACACACTCACTGGCATGGATTGGTGAGTCAACGCTATGTGGTGGCAGAACCAACTTGATCAAAATGGATCATATTGGTCCTCTTGAAGGGGAGTTAAAAAAATACTAAGACAGCACAATCAACCAACATAGTAATTTGCATACTATGCAGGAAGGAGTTTTCATTTCACCAAAGCACTTCCAGCTTACCACATCAACATGAAGCATAGATTGGTTGGGGATTCCACTACAAGTATTTCCAGGACCCTGATGCCTGGCTTGCGCCAAAACACCCTCACGGAACGTCGGGGACTCAGGAAGTCTAACTTTGACAAACTGTATGCTTTTTGTTTTTTAAAAAAATTTATATTGCAATACGGACACCACATCTGTCTTTTAGTTTAAATAAAACACATGTTAAGTGTATATATCACCTCCTGTCATTAGTATTTTTGGTGCCACAAAACAAAAATGAATGGATATTAATCGTGATTAATCTAAATTAATCAACAACAGCCTTGTGATTAATCTGATTAAAATTGTAATCATTCAACTGCGCTAATTATATTATATTATATGTTTTGAAATTATTACAGATATTGCTTTTAAATATTTTTGTCCCTACTAGCTTTCATTCTAAGTGCAGGCAGTGCACTGCTTCAAAATTAAATTAAACCTTTACATACATTAAAATACATGTAGTATTAAAAAAAAAGTGGTCCAAAGTCTTGGGAGATTGAAGACAGCTACTGATAATTCACCAGACTGATGTAATCATACCAAATAAAGAGTAAGACTTTTAAGACTTGTAAGAAGTTTAATACAGCTGAATCCTAACATCTTTGTGTGTAATATTTTTAAGCATGCACTGTAGGTCATTACTGAGCCCAACATTAGTCACATAAGCTGACTCACCTCTAGAGGGTACTTTACTCCATCCAGACTATGTTCTGAGCCCTCTGAAGAAGCATTGCAGCGCCCCCAGTGGAAGGTGATGCGGCCCACCTTGAACTTTGACCTGAGACCCCCTCCACTGACAAAGAACTTGCCATCCACATTAACTGCCACTGAAAACAGAAAAGACAAACATGAGGATTAAATATTGTGAAGCCAAATAAGCTGTATTTTATCATTTTATTACAATGCTACATTCAGTTTGATTTGCAGTTCAAAATCATCTTTAACCCTAGTACTGCCAGCTATACGACCAGCTAGACAACCGGCAGTGAATGAAACCACCGGAAGTGATCAATATATAGATGAACGGCAGTACACAAAACTTATCTGGGACATCGATATATTGAGGTCCTGCAAGTACTAGAGTTAAACATCTCATATTGCTCTTGTGCAGTATGACATCTTGACCAAGTCCACCAACTTCTTTGAAAACTTAACAACCACACAGCTAAAATTTTGAAATTTATGTAATAAAAAGAACAATATCAAAAGATGAGAGCTAGTCTTCTTCTTTCGGCTGTTCCCGTTAGGGGTCGCCACAGCGGATCATCTGCCTCCATCTCATCCTATCCCTTGCATCCTCTTCCCTCACACCAACCCTCTGCATGTCCTCCTTCACTACATCCATGAATCTTCTCTGTGGTCTTCCTCTTCTCCTCCTGCCCGGCAGCTCGATCCTCAGCATCCTTTTCTATGAATTTCCACTCACAGGGTGTGAGTTTGTGATACTGAAGGTCTGTGATTAATCCAAGTTTTAGACACTGTCATGTTTTGTTCTACAACACAAAACACATGAGTAAACATCCAACTCATGTTGTGAACTTTGAAGCTTTTGTGTGTCCCAGAATTTTACTGAGTTGCTATTGAGTGATTAATAAAAAAGTTGTTGCAGTAATTGCTCATCAAGGTAAACTCAGGTGTTTAGTGATGTGACACTGCAGACATGCGTCCATGGTGTAGTTTGTTTATGACATTTATATTTTTTATTGGGCATAAAATGTATGAAAACATGTGAATGTATACAGAATGTCATAGCACTGACCATATTACCTTCCTAATGTAAGAGTCAACCAACAGGTCCACTCCCTCTATGATCATAACCTATAAGATTTTGATCATCACCATCTAATTAGCTACAAGTGGTAAGCAAGATGTGTTGCTAAGTGAAATTTAAAGCCACCATGGCATTTTTAGCAGTAAGTCTACACTCTAAAAAAAGAAAATCATCGAAAATCAGAATAGAGAATATAGGAATAGCACCACCACCACCACTAGGTCTTCAACATCCTTCATCCAATATATCATCTGCCTCCATCTCACCCTATCCCTTGCATCCTCTTCCCTCACTACATTCATCAACCTTCTCTGTGGTCTTCCTCTTCTCCTCTTGCCTGGCAGCTCCATCTTCAACAGCCTTTGTCCAATATATCCACTATCCCTCCTCTAAACTTTCCA
>VUQH01086072.1:0-11262 GCA_015106775.1 Etroplus canarensis | reverse complement strand
CAGTAAAACTTAATATGATACTAACATAACAAAAACATAAACAGGAAAAGATGATCAGGATATTCACACAGTTGTGACAGTCTTGTTTTGTCTTCAAGTTCTTGGTGCAGATATACTGTTTAGGAGTAGCCAAATGAACAATCTCATACATTCTGAAAAAGAAGGAATGCACTGGCCAGCTCAGCAACATCAAAATGCATGGAAGACCACAGACAAGAACTAAAGTGGCTGATCTCAGAATTCTTTCCTTGGTTAAGAAACAAACTCTGCACAGCATCCATCCAAGTCAAGAACGCTCTTGAGGACCTAGGTGTAACATTACTAAAGTCTACAATCAAGAGACACCTTCATGAATATAAATACAGAGTTTACAACACGGTGCAAACCACTAGTTTGTTTTGTTTCAGTTATCACTGAAGAACAGGAAGGCCAGATTAGATTTTGCATAAAATATCCAAAAGAGCATGCCCACTTTGGACAGGTGAAAACAAGATTAACTTGTAATGATGGAACTAGAAAACTTTGGAGAAGAAAAAAAAAACAGCTCATGATCTGAAAAATACCACATCATCTGTCAAAAAAGTGGAAGCAATGTTACGGCCTGGGCAACTGTATAACTAGTGTGACAGCTGATAGAAGCAGCATAATAAACTTCTGAAGTGTACAGGGCTCAGGTTCAGACAAGTGCTGTAAAACTTACAGAGCTTATCTGTGGAAATGTTAAAAGACCCAAAGCTTACTGCAAAAGCAACTCAAGAGTTTCTCAAGGCAAAGAAATAGAGTACTGTTTAGTGCCAAGTCAGTTGCCTGATCTCAACCCAGCAGAGCAGCTTTTCAGTTACTGAAGACAAAACTGAAGGTAGAGACCCACAAAAAAGCAGCTGCTGAAGGTGGCTGCATCTCAAGGGAGGAAATGTAGCATTTCATGATTTCCGTGGGTTGAAGACTTCAGGCGGCTTTCGGTCACAGCGGATTTTATTAGAGTATTAGCCCAGTTAGTTTACATAGTACTATGTTGAATCTGAGTGAAACAAGTCAAACAGTAGGTTGTGCTCTTTTCCTGGAGCTCCTTTGTCTAGTTGCAACAGAAAACATTTAAATGCTGAAGAACTGCCAGCTTTTCCAACTGTTGGTTTTGTAACAGTTTCTGAAATACTGACATGGTGACATTTGCAGAATGTAAAGAGGAAGTGAGATCTGTGGCTGGGCACAGAAAGAAAGATACCATTTCATGGCAGTGGTCATATTAGTGGTCGGTGTCTTTGAGGAAGTAAAGAAAACATTTGAAATTTATGAGCAACTGAATACTGGGAAATTAGTATGCTACATTCAACACCTATAGTATAATATTTTAAAATAAAAGTATATTAAAAGCTTTAATTAACCATAAAGTGAAATCTTTTCAGATTACAAATCTCATTTGCAAATGTCCTGGGCAGAATGAACCTAACATGTTCTTTAGTGACAGGAGAAACCAACATAAGTGCCAAGGGGCCCTACCTGGGTTTGAACCTGGGACCCTCTTGTTGTGAGGAAACAGCATTAACTCCTGAGCCGCCATGCTGCCTATACATTTGGGTATATGTACAGTAAAGTCACGACTGGCACCTCTTGCCACAATCACTGGAGAAAAAGTGGGGCAGGTGGACTGGTACTTACACAGCACTTTTCTACTCTGCCTGAGCCCTCAAACATATTTTAAAACAACAACAGAAATCTTCTTCAGGGAAGGCATCATTATTTACCTGCCTGCTGTCCAGAACTGTAACCCATTTAAAATAATGTAGAGCTTTATGAAAAAAATGCAACAAAGGAGGCTCTAAACTGGTTGAGCAGCTGGAATGGGAATGTGAAAACTTTCACTTCTAAAACTGCTGTTAGTACATCCAGTGTTCAAATGCTTACAGTGTTAAAAGGAACAGGAAACATGCACCTTTCCAAACATGTTCTGAAATGGCTTGCTCCAGATAAGAAAAAAAATCAGGTTCAACATTTGATATTGTTTTTATTACTATTATTAATTTAGCATTTTATTTACATTTTACCAGGTGTCCCAACTATTTTGACAGTGTGTTTGCGTCATGGTCCTGGGTTTTTGAAGTCCTGTTTTGAGTTTTGGTTTTGATCTTCTTGGTTTGGCTGTGTTTACGGTTGAACCATATTTCCAGCCCTGCTTATGTTTAGTATGGTTTATTGTAATCTTTCACTTACGGTTTTGAGTTTATGTGCAAGTTTATTTTGACTCTAGTCCCTCTTTGTGTTTTGACTCACTCTGTGTCTCCTCAATGTCATCCTGTGATGTTTTCTGTGTTCTGTCATGTTTAGTCTTGTGTCTGTGTTCCTAGTATGTTTCTCACTTCCTGTTTTACTTTGGTACCAGTCGTGTCCTGTGCATTGTGTTTTTCTTGCCTCTGATGTCACCTGTGCTCCTCTCCCTCCTGTTGCTCCTTAAGGCCCCGTCACACCTTGACAATTTAACCAGTGTATGAAAAATTTGGTGAATACGCTGGCGGACGTGGAATACGTTATTGGTACGTTCTGTATAAGTGAGCACGCTGAAGCACGTTGGAATACGTCGCAGTACAGCAAGGTGGCTGAAAAATTTTGAGCGTGCACAAAATTTCCAATGTATGCTGGCGTATGGCTCATACGTCCCGCATACGCGGGCCATAAGCTGCAGGTAAGTTATGCATCATTGACACACATTTACACGTGTTACTTGTAAGTTACGCATAAGTTGAAATATGTGGAGATAAAGCCCCTGTCACACCATGACAATTTAACAAGTGTATGCCAGCGTAGGAAAAAAACTGCGAGTACGTCAAGGGGTTTTCTAGTAGTAGAGCATGCATAATTATGCTGGTCTACGAGGTAGTACAGCGAGGTTGCGGGAAAGTTTTGAGCATGCACAAAACCTCCGACGCTTGCCAGCCGTATGGCTTTTTGTCCCACATACATATGAGGACCATATGTTGCAGGTACTTAATGCAATTGGAGACTCACGTTACTCAATTGTCAAAATACATGAAGCTAATGTCTAGCGAACCCAAAAGGTATTAATAACCTATAACATGTTTTTAACATATGTGTTACATATATCAAACATACCTCCAGTGCGTATTGCCGTTTGTAGATGTATTTGACGTGACCCAGTTGTACTGAACATGTTTCTAATGCACTGCTGCCAAATAATTGCGTATGTGGTGCGTTTAAGGGGAGTGGTATAAATGGGCTCAAGCTGTGAATGCTGGCGGTACGCTAGCATATATATTCTGTATATACGTCAATTTACATCATTGTTCTGTGCATGCCAGCATTTTTAGGGGAACTTGAATGCTTTGGCGTAAGCTTGTTAAATCGTCATGGTGTGACAGGGCCCTAATGGCTAGTGTACCCAAAACTTGTTTCTAACCTATAAGTAACGTGTTTTGAACCTATGTGTAACTTATAGCAAACCTATCTCCAACGCATAGTGATGTATGTAGACGTGTTCTGGATGACCACACCACTTACTGAATATGTTTCTAACTTTGAGCTATCGTTTAATGGCGTATTGGCTGAGAGGTGTGGGCCATGGACGCAGCTACAATGCAGATGGCCGAGAGGCGTTGGAACCTGCATCATCTCCATCACAGGGTGAGCGTGAGGGTGATGAGGGTGTGGGTGATGGTGGTTCCTCCATGCATCCATGTCCACTTCCATGCCCTGGAGACTTCTTGGGATGACGGTGATGTTAAAACTGCGATTAGGCTACGACGCTCTATGCATATTTTGTGAATGCTGGCAACACACTAAGCATTCTTTGGTATAAGTTATCTATAAGGAAGAGCAATGTTCTGTTTAAGTTACTAATTTGTTATGTATACGTCCATAATTTAAAAAAATATCGATAGTTCTGCTGTTTTAGAGAAATTTTGATGCGTCGTCAAGGTGACACAGGAGGCTTTAGTCTGTGTCTGTTTACACTCTGCCTCTGTTCAGTTCTGTGACATGTCGTTGAAGTTGTCTGCTGTGGATCAGTGTATGTTCTGGTTCTTCGCAGTTTCATGCCTGATTTATTCTTTATGAACTTGGTTATTTTCCTGGACTTCCAAGCTCACTTTACGTTTCTGGAGTCCTGCATTTGGGTCCTTACGCTCCACACACACTGAAAGGCAGTTTGTATGCTCTTCCTGCACAAAAGCACTGGTTTTGTACAGTATGTGCACATTTCAATTTGGCAGGAAATGCAGCAGGTGCACTTGTGTGTGTGTATGTGTGTGTGTGTTTATTCAAATTTCATGCTTGGGCTTCCATGATAGGCTGCTACCAAAACAGTTTTGGAGGCGCTGTCTAGTGAAGAGACACACAAAAAACTACTGCATGCTTCATCTTTTGTTTAATGTTCCCTGCACATTATTTTTTTTTTGAGTCACAGTACTGACAGTTGCAGTTATTCTGCTTAATGTGATGCTCACATAGAGTGGATACCTCACAGCATGTATTAAGCTGCTCCACCATGAGACACTCTTGGCACCTTTCTGCACCTCTTCTTACAGGAAAACATGATACTTCTTTAATGATCTATCTTTATGTTTAAACTTACTGCTTCTGCCTTGTTTAAAAACAAAAAAAACTGCATTTTTGCTTCTTCCTATGCATCCAAAGTTATACAAAGGCTAGAATTTCAAGAAAATGTCCATTTCAAGGAACAAGCAACACAGAAATCTGTCACATAGAAGGTTCCTTTGGGGGGGGGGGTTGTTGGAGGTAATTTGTCTGAAGTTTATGAACGGGACCACACCCATACATTGCCCTTAAGGTTGTACATCTGTAAATGATTACTTGCCCCAGACAAGTGTTTGTTCTAGTTTCAGTGCCACTTCCCCTTCTCTCTCTCTTTCATAGATATCACAGGGCTCTGCCAGGCCCAGGAGCCACTGCCAATCCCCCAGTGAGGCCTTCCCCAGCCATAGCCTCTGGGCTGAGTCTTGGCTTCATTTTCATTCAAAGCACTTTTTACTACAAGGCTCATTCACACACACATTCATATTTATTCTCTGCCTTGTTAAGCACATTTTTATCTATCTATAGGGTTCAGTGTCTTGCCCAAGGACACTTTGGCACGCAGACTGGAGAAGCCAGCGATCGATCCGCCAATCATTGTGTTGGAAGATGACCCGCTCTACCTCCTGAGCCACAGCAGCCCAAACAATTTAGGGTTAGGGTACTTGCTAGTACTCCCTGGTTTGATTCTAGATGGGGACACAAGTGCCCTTCACCATGGAAGGTTGCATCAGGAAGGGCATCCGGCGTAAAACCTCTGCCAATTTACCAATGTGGATTGATCCACTGTGGCAACCCCTCTGGGGAGGATACAAGGGAGCAGCCCAAGGTACAAAAAAAAAGTTTGAGAAGAAGTAACAAAAAAGGAGAAGGGCCATGAGCTGCCATGATGTATAAATATTTATTGTGAGGTTTACAGAATATTAAAATGTACAAAAGACCAGAGTTCAGATTTAAGAGAGAAAAGGACACATAGAGTAGATGGATGGAATGTTTGTGTGAACTAATAAAAATGGCATTTAAAAGACATTACATAAAGGGTTTTGGCCTTTAACAGGTAGCGAAGCACAAATATGCAAGGCTTATTATACAAATTATTTTCCAAATGCATTTTTTAATAACACAGTAGAGAAATAAACCTTCAGTTTCAGTGGGAATAAACTGACGGTGCAGAAGTCCCCTTGCTCGCATAAAGTTTTACGACTGGATTCCTGACATGATTAAGCTGCAGTACAGATTTACACAGAGATTCCTGATGAATGATGCAGTGAAGAAAATAACACCCTGGTCAGGGTTTTCCTCTTTCACTTTATCCTGCATTCTTTTTAGCAGCCCGATGTTTTTTCGAGTTAAATTTTGCCGATCCATCCATGGTGACACTGGCAAGTTTACTCCAAGGTAGCTTCATTCTCTCGATGACAGCAGAGACCCAGTCATATAAGTCCTCTCCTCACGTACTTCCTTTCAGGGACTCCATGGCCAAAAACTCCTCCATTATCTCAAAACTGTAGGAACTGAGCAGTGTCTTTCATGTTGTTACTTTTATCTAATGCTAGTGAATAAAACTTGAAGGACTCCGCCTTTTTGTTTAACTCGCTGGCTATATCTTCATCAATCAGTTCCACACGGCGAGTCACTGTCCTGCGTGATAAACTGATTTTTTTCAAACTTGCCTTTGCTCTCCAGACACAACAGACCTGCCGTCGTGCATTCTTTCAAAAACAGGCCTTCGGAGAAAGGCTTGCTAGCCTTCGCTAAGTTGAATGCCAGCATAAAACTTGCCTTGGTATTTGACTCTTGAATCGCAGTTTGCCTCTGAGCAGTAGCTGCCTGTTTTTGCATTGACTGCTTGCTAGCATAGTTGGCATGTTTTGTGGCAACGCAACGGCTGATACTGGCATATCAGAGACACAGCTGCTGATCGGACTTTAGTAAAAAGAAAAAAAAAAATTGTTGTCCACTCCTTATTAAACACTTGACGCTCACTGTCCACTTTTCTTTTCGTTGGTCTGCTCATTTTTACAGACGGGATCAAAGGCCAAAGCGAGTAAGTGAAGTCGAGAGATCAACGTGTCTAAAGTCACCATCTACTGGGGAAACTAGGGCATTGCAGGGAAAAGGTAAAACGAATAAGGATTAATGACAACATAATTTAATAATATAATTTGGACAAGTTTGGCCGGCCGATTAAAAAGTCTAATGGGCCGTAGTTTGCCCGTGCCTGCTCTAAACCATCAACAACAGACATAAAGTGGAATATATTTTCTCAAGAAAGGGAACATACAGAAATGAGATAGTGTCAGTTATCTGACATCACTTACAGTAAAAACATATTTCCCAAAATGTTGAGCTTTTATTTCTTTGGTAATTTCCTTATAATGGCTTTTAATTATAGGAAAATAGACAATATTAGAAATGCATTAGCATTGTCATCGAAATACTGAACGCGTACATGCATCAAATTATTCATGTGCACACTGGTCAAAGCAACTTTTTGTACTATTTACACAAAAACTGTGATAAATTAAAAATGCAATAAAACTGCAATATTTTACAGTTAATCAGATGTGTTTTTATTGGCCCATTCTCTGCCAGATCTTTTTATCTGTCATATATGCAAAAATCAAGATAAACCACTGTCTGTAATAATGAGTTTGGAATTTAACTGAGCATTTTTTAAATTAATGGTGTTTGATTTTGACATGTCAGGATCATACAATCAACAAACAGTTGGTTTGTGTATAGATTAACTTCTAATGAAGACAGATGGGGAAAAGCTTTATGTAATGTCATGAGGTTGGCTCTCCATCAAATGCAGCAATCTTCCACCCACCAAATCCAGATTAATTCTGTGTGTGTGTGTGTGTGTGTGTGTGTGAGCGAGCGAGAGAGAGAGAGAGAGGCATGAGTAAATCTGTCAGTTTCTAAAAGCAACTGGCAGATAGTTAATAATTATTATTCGGTGCAGTGAAGTTTTAACCAAAACATTATTCTAATATATTAATATTACAGGCAATGACTTGTTAAATTTCATAGCCCCCCAACACACACACACGCACACACAGAGTTAGGTTAAGCCTTTGCTGCCATCTATAGTCTATAGCATCACATAGCAGATCAGTTTCAGCTGCTTTGGCATTATTGAAATCAGTGACCGGTCCACTAGAGGGGCTACAATGAGATCACCCCAAAGCAGGAATGGTTTTGCAGGTGGAGGCCACTGACATTTTTCCCTCCTCATTTTTTCTGACTGTATTTTTTTCACTATTTTTGCATTTGGTTAGGGCCAGTGTCATTACTGGTTGCATGAGGCCATACCTGGACTCTACAGAGATTGCAGGTAGTCCAACGCCTCCAGGATGGCACATCAATACCTGCCGTTGCCAGAAGTTTTGCTGTGTCTCCCAGCATAGTCTAAAGAACATGGAGGAGATTCCAGGACAGACACTTACTCTAGGAGAGCTTGACAGGGCCCTAGAAGGTCCTTAACCCATCAGAAGGACTGGTATCTGTTCCTTTGTGCAAGGAGGAACAGGATGAACACTGCCAGAGCCCTACAAAATGAGCTCCAGCATGCCACTGGTATGAATGTCTCTGACCAGACAATCAGAAACAGACTTCATGAGGGTGGCCTGAGGGCCTGTTGTCCTCTAGTGGACACTGCGCTCACTGCCTGACAATCATAGAGCTCAATTGGCATTTTGCCATTGAATACCAGAATTGGCAGGTTTGCCACTGGCACCCTGTGCTTTTTACAAATGAGAGCAGGTTCACCCTGAGCACACGTGACAGATGTGAAAGGGTCTGGAGAAGCCATGGAGAAGGTAATGCTGCCTGTCACATCATTCAGCATGACTGGTTTGGTGATGGATCAGTGATGGTCTGGAGAGACATATCCATGGAGGGACACACATACCTCTACAGGCTATCAGGTATCAGGATGAAATTCTTGGACCCATTGTCAGATCCTACGCTGGTACAGTGGGTCCTGGGTTCCTTCTGGTACATGACAATGCCCGACCTTGTGACGAGATTATGCAGGCAGTTACTGGAGGATGATGAAAATTGATACCATTGCCTGGCCCTCACGCTCAAAGTGGACAAGCCTGCTGCATTATTTTTTCATTGTTATTCACTTCACCTGGCAGTGGTCATAATGTTTTGCCTAATCAGTGTACATACAGTAATAAGTAATAGGCAGACAGTAACAGAACAATACATGAAATAATAGAACAACATGGACAATGCTAGAACAATATATACAAGGTGCAGGGATGTGCAGATAACAGTTCAAAAGATGTGCATAATCTAATGACTCAATACAACACCTGTTCTTGCACATCTCTCATTCCCATCAGCATTTCCTCTTCTTCATTTAATGTACTTGATACGCCATCTCGTGGTACAAGCTGGTATTACACGAAAGGTTGGCCTGATTTTGGAAAAATTCCAAGCCAATTTCAGAAACTGAATACAAAGATGTTTTGGACCCAACATCATAGTAGTTGGAATTGGCCAGTTTGTTAATAGCATTAATTAATTCTAGAAGGTTGTAAACTATTTTAATTTCACAATGAGTGCCATCTATACAGTTCTGTGTGATGAAGCTAGTGTCACAGTTTGATGCCTATCCTCTGCTCCAGGTCAACAAGATCCTGGACCAATTGCTGCATCTGCACTCTGCTTATGCTGCCTCTTATCTGGATAATGTCATCATCCAAAGTGACACTTGTGCAAAGCATGTGCAGCAAGTGAGTGGCTGCAGTCCTTGAAACACTTATGCAGGCTGGGCTCACCACCAACAGAGGGAGGTGCTGTATTTGGAGTGCCACTTGGGCAGCTGGATGGTGTATCCTCAGACAGAGAAGACTGCAGCCATTGCATCCTGCCTGTGCTCCAAGACCAAAAAAGATGCATTATTATTAAAACAAAAAAGTTGTAAAAATATAAAGGAATGTAAAGGACCTAGGACTGAGGACGTTGCCTTGAGGGACTCCATACTTGAACTGAGAAATGGATGAATTACAGTTACTGATGGCCACAACATGATACTGCTTTATACATACATTATACTTTGTTTAGATCAGCATGTTAGTAATGTTAACCTGGGTGCTAAACCAATGCTGTTCCCAGGGCAGAGCACATCAGAGTAGCCATTACCACTTCCCCACTTTTGAAGAAAATCCATGTCCGTATCTAATTTGTAATTAGATCAAATGTGTCTAAAAGTTGGCAAAAGCAAGCACACATGGATGTCTCAGTCAGCAGTGAATTAGAGATATAGTGGCATCTATAGTGCCATATATAGAGCTCACATTGCCAGCAGTAAAATCACTGTAGTAGCATTAACATGTATACATGAAAGTGTGCACTAACACTTGGCAATTTGGAATTACATGGAAAAATAGGTAGATAGCTCATGTTAGTGGATTCAAGACTTGCTGTGTTGGTTCAGCCATAGACAAAAGCTCTTCTTCAAGTTCTTACTAGAAACATGATCTATGAAGATGATGGCCATTTTACAGTATGCTAACTGCACAGATTTAGATTTAATACGTGATGTCATGCTATTATTAAATATCTATTAAAACAATATAAACTAATCTTAATGAAAGCCTCTCTTTGGATAATCCTATAGACATCACCTGCGTTCATCAGTTCCTTTACATTAAAACAAGGGGCACTGCACCATTTAATATCTCCTGTATGGTTGTTTCACCACATAAATCTGGAATGTATGTGTAACAGTTGACCTGTGTGTCATGGTCTGTGTTATGTTATTTTTGGATTTGCTTGGTTTTGAGTTCCTTGTATCTTTTGAGTACCTTTTGCTATTACCTTCACAGTGTCTCCTTGGTTTAGTTATGCATTTCAGTGTCCTGCATTCCTTGTTTGTGATTGTGTTCTTAAATCCCTGTGTCTGTCATCTTTTTGGTTGTCTCATGTATTCCTGTCCTTCGTCAAAGTGGTGTTTGCGTCAGGCTCTCTGAGTTCTCTGTTCCTGTTTTACTTTGAAGTCTGTTCAGCCTGGTGCATTTGTGCTCTATTTACTTCCTGCCCCTGATTGTTTGCTACCTGTGTACCTCTCCCTCCTGTTTCTCATTTGCGTGTTACTCTGTATTTATTCCCTGTCTGCATTCAGTTCTTTGTCGCGTTGTTGATGTTTACCTCCCAAACCTGTTTCCCCGTCTGTGCTGTGAGAGTTCTGTTCCAGTGTCTTCTTAAGGTTGGATTTTCTTTTGAACTTTGTAACTCCTCTGCTGAGTCAGCTGAATAAAAGCCCATTTAAGTTTACCTACCAGTCTGCGAGTCTGCATTTTGGGTCCTTCTCTGCTCTCACACGCATACCATGACTCTATGGCACGTGTAGAAGAACACAGAACATTACTGACAAGCAATAAATGAAGTTACACATTTAGGCCATATGTCTAAATGTGCACATCACGCTCAAGTTAATTTTTTTTTTTTGTTCTGTATGATGTTGCAGGTTTTAAAGCCAAATGACAGATTTGGACACAGTCAGATGTGGGTAACAACCATGATATCAGGATACTAATCTTCTTCTTTTTCTTCTTTCAGCTGCTCCCATTAGGGGTCTCCACAGTGGACCATCTGGCTCCATCTCACCCTATCCCTTGCATCCTCTTCTCTCACATCAACCCTCTGCATGTCCTCCTTTACTACATTCATTAATCTTCTCTGTGGTCTTCCTCTTCT
>VUQH01086069.1:0-18727 GCA_015106775.1 Etroplus canarensis | reverse complement strand
CTACATTTAAAGTCCCTACTCTCACCTCCACCCTCCTACCTTTCCTTCTCTGTCTCTGCCTCCTAACACACTTTCCTCCTCTCCCCCTCCTTGGTCTTCAGCCAACAGTAGCATAGTTTCCACCGGCACCCTGTTGGCTAATGGCACCGGAGGCGGTCGTTGTTAACCCAGGCTGTGACCGATCCGGTATGGAAGTCGTGTTATGAATCCGCATATTTGATTTGGCACATTTTTTAACGTTGGATGCCCTTCCTGACGCAACCCTCACCATTTACCCGGGCTTGGGACTGGCACTAGGACTACACTGGTTTGTGGGCCCCTGTGGCTGGTTTGTCCTTCACACAGTAAATGCGTCTCAGAATTAGTAGTGTGTCCCCCATTATCCCACATGAAAACATTTTTTTTGTCCCACACTGAATTTGTGGGGATCTGGTCACCCTAGATGGAGTGCTGTAAAACACGCTATCACTGGACTCTGGAGCGGTGGGAATGTGTTCTGTCTTGTGATAAATCACACTTCTCTAATTGGCAGTTTGATGGATGAGTTTGGGTTTTGTACATACCAGGAGAATGTTACCTGCCTGACTGCATTGCCCCGGCTGTAAAGACTGGTGGAGGAGGGATAAAGCTATGGAGTTGTTTTCCTGCTGGCCTAGGCCCTTAAGTTCTAATGAAGGGAAATCTGACTATTTCACCTTACTGAGACAACAGGGAACAGTTTGGGGAAGGCCCTTTTCTGCCCAGTATGACTGTGCCCCAGTGCACAAAGCAACCTCCATAAAGGCATGGCTGGATGAGTTTGCTGTGGAAGAACTTGACTGGCCCACACAGAGCGCCCTGACCTCAACCCCTAGCAACACCTTTGAGATGAACTAGAACGGAGATTGTGAGCCAGGCCCTGTCATCCAACATCAGTGTCTGACGTCAGAAATGCTCAAAAATTCTCACAGACACTCTCTAGAATCTTGTAGAAAACCTTCCCAGAAGAGTGGAAGCTGTTATAGCTGCAAAGGAGGACCAGCTCCACATTAATAACTCCGAATTTTGAACTGGATGTCATTAAACGCTCCTGTAAGTGTAGCACATAGTTGTCTATATAGATTCAACTGAGCTCCATGGGTTAACCCTCTAAGATGGTAACCCTAACCTTACCCCAGCCCTATGTTTTGAATTTTGTAGATTTTTTTCTCTTTATTTATGATTTATGAATATCAGTTTTTCTTTGCACCCTGATTTACAAGACTTAAGCATATACTAATTGCCTGGGGTCAGAGTTGGGATTCGGGCTGGGATCGTCACAGCTTAAACCGCAGAGGGTTAAATGAGCGTGGTGTGGAAGTCTTACAGGCCTGCTGTATGTTTGCTGGACTCGTGTTCACAATAAAACACGGCTGCGCGTTCGTACATTCTGGGGTTGACGCTGTCAGATGGGGAGCAGGCGTACTCTTAGAAATTTGCAGCTAATTTGTATCGTGTTTTGAAACGGCATCCCATACGAATTAGTATTCAGTGGAGAATACTTTTTATATCTTCAATGGTGTCTGGAGTGGATGTTTAAAGCTGTGCACTGTTGGCTTAAGTTGTAATGAGCACCGTTACTTTTCTAAGTGAGGCATTTTTTAAAAAATTGATCACATGCCGGGGATAGAGGATGCTCACCTTCTCGAAAAACCGTCATGTGCATCTGCACAGTGGGATTAATTAGACAAAACATTCTAATAATCCACTTCTAGGTTGCGTTAAAGTTGCTGTTTATTAACCTTTTAATTTAAATAATATATTTCCAGGTGGTTTTATGAGAACACCTGTTTTTTTTTTTAATCTTTTCTCTTTGGTTGACACAGAAAGATGTGATTGCTGCAGCTGGCCACAAGGTGGCAACAGTGCACTTGCTAAGTTACTGGCCTCCTCCAAGAGGCAGTTGACTTGGAGGTCCTCAGCTTCACTGCCTGTTCCAGATTTCCCGAGTATTCCTGAATATACTAAGCAAACTCGTCACGACTCTCACAAGCAACCTCCGGGAACAGGCTGACGTGAGAACTCAGAGACTTAACACTGAGGTAAACAGCTGTAAGACTAAGCCTTTGCCTTGAAGTAGTCTTTCCGTGCATCCCTCTTTTAGCGAGAAGCGAGCCCTGAACCATCGCGCTGCTGTTTGATGGGGTTTGAAGCTGGCAGACCAAATGAGTGCGCGCTCCGTTCGGTGTTCTGATGTGGGGCGCGGTTCGGGATTACCAGCAAAATGACATCAAGCATTGCCCCCGACGTCTTTTGTCTCACATAGGTGCACGTTATGGTGGGCCTTCGCCAAATACGCTTTGTGTGTGTGTGTGTGTGAATGTCTCACTCAGACTGTCCAGAAGCAGCAACTAAGGAGTTTTTAGTTCCTCTGAAAGACTTTGAAGATTAAGATGACAGAGCAAAGAGAACCACAGAAGCCAGACTTTCCATTTCAGAATCAAACGAGCCGCCTGGTCACTGATATGACAGAGCGGCTGGCTGGATGCTGGAGTACATAAACCAGGAATGTTTGCCTCAATGCGATCTGTAAATCAGCGAGGATTATTAAAGTGACGTGTTGCAGCAGGGGACTGATTTTGGTAATGCTGCTGGTCGGTTACTGTTCGATTCCGGTTGCCATTGAGGGCTCAATCAGGCTGACAAAGACAAAGAAAATTCATATTTTGGCATTAATCGCTTCAGAATCTGCTGCTTGAAGACAGATTTTAAAAGTGTATGATGGGGAAAACTAAGCAATCACTGTGTGCACAAAGCTGTACACATAACATCACCGAATGAAACCTGCGACACAAACCATCTACACAGGAAGTCAGTGAGTATGGGTACATTAAAGCAGCACATTGAATTCAAATATCTGAAAATATATCATAAAATGCAGTATAAATAGAATCAAACAAAGATCCGATAAGCTGTATAGGTAAAGGTCCACGGAGCTGACATAGGGAGGAGCTCCAGGTCGATGGATGGGTCTAAATCTGAAAAGGCCTAAAAAACAATCCAAAAATGCTGGATTGTTTTTTAGGCCTTTTTAGAGAGTCGAAGAAGACCGCGGCAGGAAACGTGAAGAAAGAGGGCCGGTGGAATGACTTCGCAGCGAAGGTCCAGGTCAGCGAGGAACCCAGTGAGGGGCTCACTGATGAATGGGCGCACACGCTCACCAGTCGCCACATTTTGCTTGGCGTAAGAGTGTAGCGACCTTTCTCACAAGCCAAAGGTCCCTGGATCACAAGCCCCTCTCACCGTGGAGGGCTGAGTCGGGAAGGGCACGCCTCTGGCCAATTACCAATGTGTGGCGCTGCTGTAGCCCATCTGCGTCAAGGTTCCACGTGTTCAGAGATGCATTCCTGGGTTGTAAACGAGCGGTTATTTGAGTTCCTTTTGCCATTCTTCTCTGACTTCTGGCATCGACATTATTGCCCCAGCCCTAAAAACCCCCTTTCTTCCTCATTCTGATGCTCAGTTTGAACTTCAGCAGGTCCATTGCATTGAATTGCTGCCACACGATTGGCTGAGAGTGACCAGTGAGTGTAGAGTATGCTCCCTGACCACTCAGTCGCCTTCCTGTTCCCTAACCCGAACCTGAATTTGCTTATTACCATGATGACGAAGCTCCAACAGGAATCATTCCTGAAACCAAACCAAGTTGTTTTTGCGCCTGAACCTAACTAAACCTAAAGGGTTAACTCATTATTTTCCAACACATTTGCCAACAGTTCATCTGTGGCACACCTGAAGAGGTCGGCAGACCGCTGTGGGTCATGTCAGACTGCAGGGACGCACCACCCGCCCACATGGTCCTTCAGGTTTTAGGCCCACGGTCGCCACACACAGTAATACATGTTTAGGGAATTTCAGGAATCCACGGTCTCATGTTGCACAAACACGATCCAAATTCACTCCCCTGCTGTTACACGCACGGACTTTGGACCGTTTTTGATTGGCAGCTACCCTGAGTTGATGCATCACAGTCAGTATCGCACAGCTGGAGACACTCTGGCTTTATGCAACCCGTCACAGACACTTTGGATGACTTGCTCCCAATAATGAAAGATTAGAAAAAAAAAAAACGGAGAAAAAAAGAGCATTTCCTGTCTCAGTTTGTTGATATCATCCCACAGGTCATCTCGCAGCTGGTCTTCGGTGGTATATGACAGACACAGGCTTCAGGCTTGTTTTAAAAGCACTGTAAGGAATTTGGTAAAGTTGTTCACGCTAACTGCATACACACATTCACTGAACATGTATTCTAATTTGAAATACACTATATGGACAAAAGTATTAGGCCACCTAAACATTACATCTATAGAAGCTTCAAAGACACCCTATTCTGAATCTGTGTGCATTAATATGGAGTTGGTCCCCCATTTGCAGCAATAACAGCTTTCAGTCTTCTGGGAAGGTTTTCTACAAGATTTTGGTGTGTGTATGTGGGAATTTTTGCCCATTCATCCAGCAGAGCATTTGTGAGGTCAAACACTGGTGTTGGAAGAGAGGGCCTGCTTCAAAATCTCCGTTCCAGGTCCTGCCAAAGGTGTTGGATGGGGTTGAGGTCAGGGCTCTGTGCAGGTCAGTCAAGTTCTTCCACACCAGACTCATCCAGCCATGCCTTTATCGGGCTTGCTTTGTGCACTGGGATACAGTCATGCTGGGCAGAAAAGGGCCTTCCCCAAACTGTTCCCACAAAGTTGGAAGTATAGAATTGTCCAAAATTTCTTGGTAAGCTGAAGTATTCAGATTTCCCTTCACTGAAATAAAGGGGCCCAGGCCAACTGCATATACTGTGCAATAACAGTAAGCACAGCCCACCCAATCACTCCTGCTGACTGTTATTATAAGCATTACTATCTGCTATTTCACTAATTTTTACAGAAATGTACAAACTTGCACAAGCTACAAAGGTTTAGTTCTAATTTTAAAAAAAGTTTTATTAGGTTTATTTAATTATTTATTGTGATGTGTACTCTTTTCGGCACCCTGCAAGTTGCTGTGTTCATTTTTACTGTGCATATGAAAATAAAACTTCTTATTTTCTAATGTTAATACCAGTGGAAGTTTGGAACTTTGGACCTACTGAGTAATCAGAGTGTTGGTGAATTTCACACACTATGCAACTCAGCACTCAGCAACCCCCACTCTGTAATTTTATGCGGGCTGGCACTTCATGGCTGAGTTGCTGTCATTCCTAAATGCTTCCACACTGCAATAATACCAGTTACGACTGATTGTGGAACATCAAGGAAGGAAGAAATTTAACTCTGCACTTACTGAGTCAGCAGAGTTAAACTATGTGACTCCACACTTGGTGACCCCACTCTGTAACTTTGTGTGCTCTGACACTTCTTGGCTGAGTTGCTGTGGTTCCTAAACACTTCCACTTTGCATTAATACCACTCACAATTCATTGTTGAATATCTAGAAGTGAAGACATTTCAGGAACTGGATTGCTGCAACAGTGGCATCCTATAACAGTAACACAGCGGAATTCAGTGAGCCCTTCAGAATGACCCGCTATTGTGTAGCACAATAGTTTTGTCTATAAAGTGTATTTGAACTTCAAAAAACATTTTTTTTCCTTCTGACAAGCAGATAGGTTTCACTGAAGGGTGTATTACTGCATTAACCAAAAAAACTACAGTTTTACTTGTTTATATCTTTACAACCCTTTCTTAAACCTTGAATGTGAAATGTCGCAATACCCAGCTCTCACCAGCAGAGGTCAGTAAAGTTCTTAGATTAAATCATGTTACGGCTTGCAGTCAAGCAGCAGTCATCACGATGCAGACTTGTAATAAACATGCCTCACTAATAAAGTTATACAGAGCGCCAGAGAACCATTTGCCCGAAAGCATGAAACACGACTGTATGAACAAGGCAGATGCGTGTTCTGATGTTGTCTGGCAAACTTTCATAACATCTGTATCTACGTTAGCTCGTGTTCCAAGCACAAACACAGATTAAATGAGACTAAGGCACTGGAATATAAAGCACATGCGAACTTCTGATTATGAAGCTTTGTTGTGTTGCACTGGCATCAGTTCACTGTTTAAACCTTACCTTGTTTCAGCTGCACATAAAAGCTTGTAAACAGGTACAGTATAAAAATGTCTTTATTAACTTGTTAAAATTCTTCTTTCACCATCTACAATTTGCCCGTCCCGCTCTCTTCCTTCTTTTATTGCTTTCAGATGTGCGTCGGTTTCAGCATGAGAGAGCCCCGCTGGATGAAATTCAGGAGAAATAACAGTTTTGGTATTTGTCCTAAACTATCCGTCGACACATCCCCATTCCTCTGAAATAAAGCTAAACTGAGTTCACGGGCTGAACTGCGGCCAGATGTCAGAAGAGCAAGTATGTTCACAATCGTGAGTCACTTTTTTGTATTACCACGCATGTTAGCTTACTCATACAACATCAACAGTGTGGGACTTTGCAGACATTCCTCATTTTCTTGCTTCGGCTTCTACATGACTTCTTCTTGATTCATGTCCAAGATGTCTGGTCTGGACTCCCAATACACCTGGGCCCAAATGCAGCAGTCTCTGTGCTGATTCCCTCGTGCATGGTCTGCAAATGCGTGCAATACTAACTTCCAGTCATCGTTAACTATGGATAGATACACATAGATACTCAGGAATTAATTGTCACAAGTCATTAAGCATGCCTGTGAAAACACAAAAGTGAAAGCATGAGCAGGAATCAACCAAAACATAGTTAGGATTCTGTTTTGGTTGATTCCATTCTGGGACTTATTTCGTTAGTTTGGTGTTAATGATGCCTCCTGGGTTCCTCCGAGGTGAGGTGTTTCAGGGATGTCCTACCAGGAGGAGACCCCAGGCAAACCCAGGACATGACGGACAGACTGTATCTCTTGGATGATTTGGGAACCCTGGAAGAGTTGGAGCAGGTGGTTGGAGAGAAGGAGGTCTGGGTGTATGGACAAGCAGCAGAAGATGGATGGATGGATGGATGGATGGATGGATGGATGGATGGTCAGCAACAAGACTCAGGTATTGTGATGTTTAAACAATGCTCAGTTGGTACTAAGGGGCTCAAAGCATGCCAAGAAAATGTCCCCTACACAATTACTAGATAGATAGATAGATAGATAGATAGATAGATAGATAGATAGAGTCATTGTCATTCAGCTACACACCAATCAGTGCGCAACAAGAATACAAATTTGCATTACATTTGCTCACAACAGTAACAAACAAACTGTAGTGCAGATTTTGGACGATAAAAATGAGACACCCGGTGTGGTCTTCTGCCGCTGTAGCCCATCTGCTTCAAGGTTTAACGTGTGGTCTGTTCAGAGATGCTCTTCTGCATGCCTGGGTTGCAACGAACTGTTCTTCGAATTCCTGTTGCCTTCCTATCTGCTCAAAGTGGTCTGTGTGAATTGTAACCTCAGTTTTGTGTTCTTAGTGGCACCCGGTGTGGTCTTCTGCCGCTGTAGCCCATCTGCTTCAAGGCTGAGTTGCTGGCGCCTTCCTGTCGGCTAAAAGAAGTCAGGCCATCCTCCTCTGACCTCCGGCATCAGGAAGGCATTTTCTCCCACAGAACTGCTGCTCAGTGGATATTGGCTATGCTAGAAAAGGCAGGTGGCTGCTCCTCTCTGAGCCTGGCTCTGCTGGAGGCCTCTTCCGGTTAAAAGGGAGTTCTTCCTTCCCACAGTCACCAAGTGACCCCTTGAGGCGACTTATGTTGTGAATTGGCGCTACGAAAATGAAATCAAGTTGAATTGAACTGAAAATCCCAGTAGATCAGCACTTTCTGAAATACTCAGAGCAGCCTTTCTGGCACCAACACCCACCATTCTTCCCTCAGCTTGACCTTCAGCGGGCCGTCTTGACGGCGCCTGCATGCCTAAATGCAATGCGTTGCTGCTCCGCGACAGGCCTATTAGTAGATATCTGTGTTAAGAAGCAGTTGAACAGGTGTACCTAATGAAGTGGCCAGTGAGTGTAGGGTTTTCTTTCATTGTTCAGACCACAGGAACTGTTTCCGCATTTCTCCAACCAAGACCAGCTAACCAGTTTTCTGTGATTTCAGAGTATGCGGACAACAAGTGGAGCCAGGTTTAAAAATAGCCAGTGAGAACGTATGTGTGGTCTTGGATTGTTAAAGCCAGCAATCAAAACCACCGACATTAGATTACCGACTGCAGTGAAAGAAATGACGACCTTATTTGTTTAAAAATAAAGGTCTTATGAACGGGAATAATCAGCAGAGCATGAGAGGCTTTAACACAACGCACATGCAGCGCTGACCATCAGCCAGATGTCCTTCTAGAGTGCAGAGACATTAACACTCAAACAAACCCTGCATGTGGGTGCTGTACCACTGCGTGAACCTGCGGTGGGTGACGTGTAAACCACACGTATGGCACCGTCAGTTACCACAGGAGGGGGCTGCAGTACAACGCACCGACAGCTCCTTTTAACACGCGTGCCCTTGCAAACCCTCACACACACGTCTGTGAGATAAACAGGAGTTTGATGCCTGTGCGCCTGACAGTGACCTCATACGTGCGGAGTGGAAACGCCAAGCAGAACCGGCTCGCTCGGCGACGGTTCAACACACACATGCCGTTCGAATAACCGCGAACGCTCCAAACGCCAGGCCAATGCAATGAGACCGCAGCTGGGCATAGAAAATGGGATTCTGTTCTGCATCCGGTTGCCCTCTCCGCACGCGCATCTCACATTTGCGCGAGTCATGTAGCAGGATCGCTTTTACACGCCGATTCCAAAGGCATTCCTGGCAAAAGCCGGCTAACCGAGAAATGTGACGCAAAGTCTAGCCCTGAAGATGTGCCACAATTCATAAAGGCAAGCATCTGTTTCAGTAAAAGCCTGCTTTCTGGGGAGCTGCCAGCTGCGGCTCAAACCCGTCACGTCGCTCAGCTCGACAGTCTTAATGATCTTAACCTGACACTGGCAGCACCGAGAACAGCACCTGACACCTGATGCTCTTTGTGCATGAATGCATTCGTGGAATCTGGCGAATGCCTCGGTCTCCTGGGAATGCCAGTAATCCTGAATGCTTCTGAGTGATGCTCTTCCTTCACGGTTTGGATGGAGCTCGATTCATTTGTTCACTTCGCGTCAGGAGCAGCGGCATTAATCATACTTGACTCAGTTTGACCGAAGGCAAGCTTTTTTTTTTTGCAAACTGCGAGGAAGAACTGGTCACATCTTTGGCCGCTGCGCTCGACTCCTGGCAGCGTTTTCTCGTACTTGTCAGTAATGAGGCAACGGCGCTTCTCCGAAAGCCTCATCAAACAACGTATTACTGC
The DNA here is from genome assembly GCA_015106775.1 of Etroplus canarensis. Lineage (NCBI taxonomy): Eukaryota > Metazoa > Chordata > Actinopteri > Cichliformes > Cichlidae > Etroplus > Etroplus canarensis. The sequence goes on along the minus strand of VUQH01086069.1, from coordinate 9,408 downwards.
GCGGCACTCAAAGTACGGGCGGCCCTCCCAGGCCTTACACGTTTGGAAGCCGCTGCAGAGAAAGATATGCCTGCTGCTAGCCTCTGGTGTCACTTCCTCACAATGAGAGAGGAGCGCAACCGGCGACAGAGTGTCAAGCTATTTCTGGGCCTGACACTCCGGAGGGATGTGACACGTTGAGCGAGGCAGGGGTAAAACACAGGCCAGAGAGTGTATGAGAAAGCTGATAACAAGCCGAGAGGAAGCCGATGCTGTTTATCTGGGCTTTCTGCGCAGCCATGAGCGCCAGGCTGCGCCGCCACTCAATTATACAAATAGCTGGAAACGATGGCGGGTTGCTTTGTTTCCTCCGAGGGGAAGGAGGTGAGAGGTTTCTGTGGCCGACGGTGGCGGTGGGCAGAGTTGCCTTCTGCCAGTCGGGCCCGGCCTCCGAGCCATGTGGAGGTTTGTCAAAAGGAGCGCTTGATGGCTTTTAAAGAGCTTCAGGCCATGACTGGATGGGTAATTTTCATACTTTTGCGATTTGGTTGGGGGCCAAAAGCAACATGCTGGAGGCTCGCTCTCTCTGAAACAGGATATTAGGTTAGTAATGGCTGTCAGGGGACCAGCAGAATGACATAAATGTGAGGCCTTTTTTTTCATACATATTACTGAGAGCTAATAGAAGTTTTTGCATATATGAATCCCATTTTAAAAACGCGTGGTCAGGCACACGCTGGATCAACACTGGCTCATATTTTAAGCTTGGATAATATCAAACTGCTGCGAAACATTATGGAGGGAAAGCAAGCATGAATGGAATATTTAAAATCTGTAACACAAAAAAAAAAAAGTTACACCTCAGTGTCGTTCTCTCTCTAAACCGTCTCATTAAATTAACTTTTCGTTCAAATGCACAGCACTGTGCAAAAGTCTCGAGCTACCCCTTGTTTATTTATATTTTGCTTCCAAGGAGTCAGACTTTCCTGTGGTCTTGAGCAATATGTTTTCCAGGCTTGCTGAAGTCTTTCAAAGTTTTTATTTGGACATCGGCCGCTTTTTCACTCTTTTTTAGTTCAGTCCTTGCGCCTGTTTTTTAAGCCACTTAAACTTATTCACGCATCATTCAAGCATAAAAAAGGAGCGTAGCACAAAGGATTAACCAGTGCTTTGTCAACACGTGACAGGCAACTTGGCAAAGAACCGATTTTAAATTGTGACTTGTTATTAGCAATTTGTTCCCATTTCTTTAGCTGGATCTATAAGAGTCTGTCAGACAAAAAGTAGTATTTTTGAACCAGCGAGGTGTTTCCCAAAGAGCTATTTGCTGAAAACTTGGCATAGGTCAACATGATGTGCAGGGAAACCTTAAAACATCTGAGGAAACTGGAAAAGTGAAGGACAAACGAAGAACTGGCAGGCCTAAAAAAAATAAAAACTAGCTGTAGCAGATGAACAGTATCTGATATTCACGTCTATAAGAAATAAGGGGAAAAAATTCAGCGAAGACCTCACACAGGACCTAAGAGATGCATCTGGCCCTTCAGTCTGGTCTGATGGAAGGGTAGCCATCCAGTAGGCATTCTTTAGAAAAACAAGGAGAAATGGCTGAAGTATGCCAAATTACACAAGAACTGGACTGAAAATCAGTGGCTACACAGGTCTCACGGAGTGATGATTTGACATTTTTGGTTCAAATCATGATACAAAGGTGGTCAATAGAGAGGTACAACTGGGAGTCTCTACAGCTCTCTGTAAGACACTGTCATGGCGTGGGGCTGCATTTCAGCCAGTAGTGCTGGGGATCTTTTTGAAATTGATGGGGTTACGAATATAGAAAAGTCCCGTCAGATTTTGATCCATCATCCAGTGCCATCTGGAAAGCATCTGATTGACAACAGTTTCATTTCTCAGCATGGCAGTGATCCCAAACACACTGCCAATACAGTAAAAGCCTACCTGGATAGAAAAGCACACAGTGGAACACCATCAGTTATGGATTGGCCTCCCCAGAGCCCAGACCTCAAGATTATTGAAGCAGCGTGGCTTCATGTTGACAGAGAACAGAACAAAAGGCAGTCAACACCCATAGAAGATCTTTGGACTGTCCTTCAACAAGCCTGGAGAACTATTCCTGAAGACGACTTAAAGAAATGACAGGAAAGCTTGGCTAAGAGAGTTCAGACTGTGTTGGAGAATACCAAATCATACCAAATATTGACTTTCAAGCTGGTTAGCCTTTTACAAACTCTGTTTTTGCCGTATGTGCTGCATTTTCATTTATGTTTGCATGTTTTGATGAATCATTTCACATACTTCCCATTTTCCTAGCAAAAGGGGAACAAAAAAACTGTTCTGAGTAAATATCAGGAGTGGCAACATCCAGATTAACAGCTGGTGGCACTCATTTTCCTACTGAAAGTCATTAAACATGCAGGAGAAGAACAAGACACATGTTTCAAGTACAAAAAGAAAGTTTTCTTTTCAATGGTTGGCCATCTTGCACAAACTAATGACAATTAAAATCCACTGAGAAGTCAAGGAGGTTCACAAACAGTCATATCTGGGATCACAGAGAAAGTGTGATCACCTCTATAAAAGCAGACGTTTCGACTGTTTGCTGGTCTGGAGTATCCATGTGCGTGTTGACACAATTCCGCAGTCCTTCCTGGGAGTGGATATCCTAGCAAAGTTCCCCCAGGGTGAAAAGGAAATTGCAAAAGCCCAAAAGCTACATGTCAGACTCTACATGCCTCAGTTAGCATGTTGAATGTTAAAGTTCATGACAGCACAATTAGAAAAAGACTGAAGAAGCATAGCTTGTTTGGAAGGGTTGCCATGAGAAAGTCACTTCTCATTGCAAAGTTGCATCTGAACAAAGCACAAGACTTCTGGAACAATGTCCTTTGGACAATGTCCCAAAGTGGACCTATCTGACCATAAAGCACAGTGCTATGTTTAGTGAAAAACAAACACGGCATATCAGCACAAACCTCATACTGTACCAACTGTCAAGCGTGGTGGTGGAGGCATGATGATTTGGACTTGTTTTGCAGCCATAGGACCCGAACACCTTGCAGTCATTGACTGGACCATGAACTCCTCTGTATATCACCATATTACTGGCTGCAATTGGGGCCATGTGACGGGGAAATGATCCAAAGCACAACAGTAATCAACCAACAGAATGGCTGAAAAACGCCCCAGTCAAAGCCCAGACCTCAACCTGACCAAAATGCTGTTGGTGGGACCTCAAGCTGGACCCCTGCTGCTAGAGGTGGTTTGACAGTCTGTTGAATCACGGGGTGTACTTAGTTTTTCGCAAAACCTTTCTTTTTCACACAACTGTAGAGCGGCACACCCAAACACTCATTTTATGAACATTGTGGACCAATACTTAGGAGTAGGGATTCTTGTGAAAGTGGAGAAGTGCCCTAAAAACGACAAATGAGATGCCCTGCTGACACAACCCTCCCACTGTGGAAGGTTTTTGCCTTGGGTTTAACCAGGGATCTTTCGTGTGTGAGGCTAACCGCTACACACTACACGCTAACCGCTACACACTTGTGGCAAATTTCAGCTCACTGTTTAGCCGTTTCCTGCTAATCGTAAAGCTTTTGGTCACTCTTTGTGTTCACACAGTATCACATTTGGCTTCAAACCCACGGTTTTACGACCTGCTCAAACCCAAGCTAGCTGATAAAAGCAGAGGAGGATTTTAGCATCTAAAGAGCCAAGCGTCTCCTCCAGGAGTTGGTGGAGACAAAAACAAAACAATGAGTATCAGAATGTTGGGCTTCATTCAGAAAAAAAGGTTGATAAAATAAGGGCAAGTTAGTTTACAGTGTTACAGAGTTCTCTCCAGCAGCATGAGGCAGATTCCAATGACTGCACTGTAATACTTTAAGAACATTATTTATTAAGTGATTTTTCTTCTTAGTCTGCTATTAAATTGCATGAAATTATGCTTTGGAATACCAATAATGTAATAGCCTCAATTTCAGCTCTAACCGAGGGTCCGCTGGGTTTTAGCCCTCCGGTGACACCTTACCTGGGCTTCATAACAGTATCTGGCAGTGGTGTTAACCCCCACCACGGGGCTTGGCCTGGCTCTGTTTGGAGCGCTCCTTCCTAATAACCGTGTAATCAAGCCCAATTAGGAGCCAATTAGAGGCAGGGTTTCACCTATGAGGTCAGCATTATTCCTAGATGCTCCCCCAGCTTATTCTTTTATAAATCATTTCTGGACTTATGACAACAACGTGCTTGAGTAACAACGAAAATGATTTTTTTTTTTCTCTCTCTTCCAGTTGAACTAAAACGCAGAGGTAAAAGAGGAGCGCTGGCTAACGGCGATCCGGCGCGCCCCGCAGCCCTCCTGGAGGCACAGATGCGTTATAAATCAGACAGGCTATGTATAGACTCGGTTTTGAAGCTCTCGAAACAGTTTGGGTTTCTTGTTATGTCATGCAGCAGCCACAAATCAGCCCAGAGGCCACCAAGGCATACAGTAGTAAGTTTTTCTAACAGGCTAACAGAAAGGCTCCGGTGTTGATGAAAAGACGTGACATGACATTAAAAGACGCTGTCTGGCATGGCTGGTGAGTGTCCTTTACCTCGCAGATTCCTGTGATACGGCTAAAGTAAATTTGGGCCTTGTTGTATATGCCTTACAGAAGTATACTGTTTATTTAACATCTCCAGCGTGCTGAGTTATGACTAGTAATGATTACTCAAATGCCCAGTGTTTGGGCTATTGTACCAGGAGTGCCTCCAAACAGGCCCACTGGTGTTTATTTGAATTTTCCATTTTATATTGCCACGTGTCATTAGGCTGTTTAGAGTTTACGCTGAGTGATGGATCATTTCCTTCAACCCCCCCCCTCTCCGCTCACTAAAAAACTGGATGGCGCACGCTGGTCCCAAAGGTGCAGAATATGTGTATGTGTGGACATAATGGCACCCACAGTGCATTGCAGATGTCTTATTTCATTACACAACGCCTGCACCGTCGGGGCTGCGTCCAGCTCTGAAAGAAACAGAAGCTGAACTTGAAGCACCTCGCCCCCCGGCTGTCACCCTTGTTTCCACAGCAGCGCAGCGGTGTTTCGGATTTAATTCGCCCCTGAGGCGTTGGTGTTATTTTTTTAACAGACTGAATGAGTACTGCACAGAGTAATGAGAAGTCCAACAGGCTCGCAAACAGGACATGCAGGGCAAACTAATCTCGTCCATCAACAAATGAAAGTATTTGACTTCAGGAGGGATACGACTGCATGGTCAGTGGTAACCATCATCATCATCATCATCTTCTTCCGGGGTGATGGAGCCTATCCCAGACGACCCTGGACGGGTCGTCAGTCTGTCGCAGAGCCAACACAGAGAGATGGACAGCCATTCGCCCTCACAGTTACACCTACAGTCTATTCAGAATGTCCGATTAGCTTGGCCCCGTGCAGCTCTTTGGACTGCGTGAGGAAGCCGGAGCACCCGGAGACAACCCGCGCAAGCACGGGGAGAGCATGCAGGCTCCACACAGGGGGCCTTGGCTGGCCGGCCGTTGGGTTTGTTGGGTGGGGCAGTAGTGCTAGCCACTGTGCCACCATGCTGCCCCTGTAGTAACTTAGCATCTTGGATGTTCCTAGGACTGCACTCTAATGGAAATCTGCTGGAGTCACTCTCCTGGTTTGGGGGTCACTGCCCCAAGTGTTTCGATTACCACGGGGACCACTGTTGCGTTCACCTTCCACATCTTTTCTAGTTCTTCTCTCAGCCCTTGGTATTTTTCCAGCTTCTCATGTTCCTTCTTTCTGATGTTGCCATTACTTGGGATTGCTAAATCTACATCTATCCACTTGTCCACCACTACTGTGTCCAGTTGGTTAGCCATCACTAGTTTCTCCAGTTGTATCTGGAAGCCCCACAGGATCTTAGCTTGGTCATTCTCAACCACCTTTGGAGGTGTATCCCATTTTGACTTTGGGACTTCCAGGCCATACTCGGCACAGATGTTCCTCTTCACTATGCCAGCTACTTGGTTGTGGTGTTCTTGCATCTTGCACCCTGCTGTTATGTGCTGGATTATCTCTGGGGCCTCTCCGCACAGCCTGCACCTGGGGTCTCGCCTGGCGTGGTAGACCCCAGCCTCTAGCAATCTTGTGCTCAGAGCTTGTTCCTGTGCTGCCATGATTAGTGCCTCTGTGCTGTCTTTCAGTCCAGCTTTGTCCAACCATTGGTAGGATTCTTAAACATCAGCCACTTCTTCTATCTGCTGGTGGTACATGCTTTGCAGAGGCCTGTCCTCCATGATGGTTCCTGTTCTTGCTCCTCTTCTATCCTGGGTTTCTGCTGCCTGTATGAGGTATTTACCAAGCACATGATCAGTCATGGCCATCTTTCTGATGCACTCATGGATCTTTGTTGCTTCATCCTGGATAGTGGCTCTGACACTCACTAGTCCTCGGCTTCTTTCCTTCAGCTTAGGGTATACTGTAGTCTCAGGGTGCTGGATTTGGGGTGAAACCCTTCATGCATTGTAAGGAGCTTTCTTGTCTTGATCTCGGTGGTCTCTGTCTCCTCTTTGGGCCAGCTTATTATCCCAGCGGGGTATCTATTGAGTGGCAGGGTGTAGGTGTTGATTGCCTGGATCTTGTTCTTCCCATTCATTGCCACTGATTTTAAGTCCAGTTCTTGTCTAATTTAACAAGCCTCAGTCTTTTCTCCCTGTTTCCCCTCCTTAAGAATGGCTTCTTGACATCCAGCCTTCCACTAAGAGACCCTCTCTGATGAGGCGTCAGTGAATATTAGATGCATCAGCTGAAGGGACAGATGCACCTCTGCAGGACTTTTTCCTATTTCTTAACAACATGACTTTCACACACTGTTCATCTGATGTTGATAGTTTTTCAGGCCTGCCACTTCTTCTTTTGTCCTCCACTTGTCCAGTTTCCTCAGATTTCTGAAGGATGCAGTGCACAGCATGCAGAGGTATGTGAACTTTTTTGGCAAACGGCTCTTTGGAATCACCTTGTCGGTGCAAAAAATACAAAAAAGACCCTCAGAAAGCCTGGAGAATGACTGCTCAAGGCCACTTTCAAAAATTACAAGCCAGTCCGGCTCCATTGAAGCAAAAACATGAAGGAATAAGAGGAGGCAAGACTTTCACACAGTGCTGTATGTATGATTTATTTTTCTATATGGATTATTTATATGTGTTTGTATGCACTGGCATGCATGCATGAAGGTGTGCATACTTAAGTTTTTCTTTTGATGTTTTGCTTGTTTTTTTGTTTGTTTATATTCCTATTTTAATACGCCTCTCATTTTTTATTGCCCCCTCCCCTGTATTTTTTTTTAATGCCTGCGAAGCCCTTTGAAACATTTTTTATTGTGATATTGGACTATGCAAATATATTAAAACGAACTGGGCTCTCCCGCCTCACCGAGCAGCATGTTTTGTTATGTTAATGAATAATTAAGGTACCATTTTTCATTAGCCGCGGCTGGAAAACAGGGTCCACTTTATCAGTTTACGTGTAAACACGACACAGACCTTTAAACGCCCGCTCTCAAAGCGAGCAGCTCCTGCCAGAGTCGACATCTGCAGGACCGCGATTTTCCACGACGACGCGCAGACCGACTCACACGGTGAAAGCAATGCCAGCAACGCCGCTGCTGCGGCTGCCAATAAATCTTGCAGCAAATTTCAGCGCGCAGCAGTGTTTGAGGAGTTATTTACTTATGCGTGTATCGCAGGCCCCTGTTTGGGACTTGTAAATAGGATCAACTGGTGCAATGAAAGAAATGAAGGCATAAATATGGTAATCACATCCAATCTCTGTGTGTTACTGCTTGAGAGATGAAGACCCTGAGAGTCCAGGGAAGAACTGAGAGAGAATTTACCTTTCCCTGAACAAGGTTCGTGTTTAGTTACTGCTGCTTTGCATGCTCGGCTCGTCATGTTCTCTCCAGGCCAGTATGCAGCTTACAGTGAAAACAACAAAGCTTTATACCAGACTGAAATTTTTACTCTACAGACCATCATGCAGATGGGTCACACCGGCAATGGTGAATACAGCTCCGGTGCACACCCACTGTGGAAAATATCATATGTTAAAAAATGCAAAAGATTGCAGCGCTAACCTTTATTCAATATCTGCACATGAGAATGCAGAATTTCAACTCAGTGTGATCAATTCATTTCAACTGTATTTATAGAGCACCAATTCGCAACAAATGTTACCTCGAGGCAACATCCCCTCCGGGCATGCACTCGGCGACTGTAGGAAGGAAGAACTCCCTTTAAACAGGAAGAGGCCTCCGGTAGAACCGGGCTCAGGGAGGGGCAGCCCTCTGCCTCGACAGGTTGGGGGTGAGGGGAGAGAGAAGAGCGAAAGGAGAGCAAAGAGAGAGACTCCTCCAGCAGCTCCTCCAACAGACGTGTCACGACCCCGGCTCGAAGGGTAGGACAAAACATGGAGACCATGTGTGGCTTAAACGAAAAGTAACTTTATTTAAGAAACCCAAAGTTAGCTGTGCAACCAGTGAATCAGTAATGTATGCAGTGTGCGGATGAGTGGACATACGCTGTGTGATCAAAACAAGACAGAACGCGAACAGAAGGCAAACAAACCGAGTTACACTACTGAAGCCCCTGTCATACCTTGATTAACCACCGTATGCCGACATATACTGTAAAAAAAATCTGCAAATATGCTGGTGTACATCAATTAATTTATTAGTAAGTTTTGTATAAGAACACGCTGAAGCACGCTGGCATACGTAGTATTAATTTTGAGGACGCACAAAATTTCCGATGTATGCCAAAGTATGGCTCATATGTCCTGCATATGCGGGCCATAAGTTGCAGGTAAGTTATGCATATGTTGACTCACGTTACTTACAGGTCAAAATACGTGGAGATAATGTCTAGCGTGGCCAACACGTATTGATAACCTGTGAGTAACGTGTTTTTAAACTATAAGTAACATATATCAAACTTACCTCCAACACATATTGACGTTTATAGACATATTTGATGTGTTCCGATCATACTGAACATGTTTCTAACATACAGCTACTGTATACACTACCAGTCAAAAGTTTGGACACACCTTCTCATTTAATGGTTTTTCTTTATTTTCATGACTATTTACATTGTAGATTCTCACTGAAGCCATCAAAACTATGAATGAACACATATGGAATTATGTAGTGAAGAAAAAAAGAGTGAAATAACTCAAAACATGTTTTATATTTTACACTCTTCGAATTAGCCACCCTTTGCTTTGATTACTGCTTCGCACACTCTTGGCATTCTCTCGATGAGCTTCATGAGGTAGTCACCTGAAATGGTTTTCCAACAGTCTGGAAGGAGTTCCCAGAGATGCTGAGCACTTTTTGGCCCTTTTGCCTTCACTCTGCTGCCAG
>VUQH01086064.1:0-17471 GCA_015106775.1 Etroplus canarensis | reverse complement strand
TGTGTATTAGTTTGTTTGTTTGTTTGTGTGTGTGTTTGTTTGTGTGTGTGTGTGTGTGTGTGTGTGTGTGTGTGTGTGTGTGTGTGTGTGTGTGTGTGTGTGTGTGTGTGTGTATGTGTTTGTGTGTATGTTTGTGTATGTGTTTGTGTGTGTTTTTCTGTATGTTTTTGTGTGTGTGTGTGCGTGTGTGTGTGTGCGTGTGTGTGTGTTTTTGCATATCTGCAAACGATCCATCTGGTAATAATAACTGTAAACAACCTCATAGAAAAGGTCCAAAACCAAAAATGAACTCACTAGTAATGACAGTCTGTGTACCCAACGTTCACAAAGCTCCGTTGTCGTCCAAAAACTACTGAAAGTCATTACTGAGTCACACTGGGTTACACATTCCCTTCATCAGACAGCGTGTTTTAATTTTAGTCAGTCTCATTATATAACATTCATCCATCCAGTTTCAGCTGATTATCCAGGTTCAGGTCACAGGGGTAGTAGTCAGAGACACCCAGAACTTCCTCTTCCCACACACCTCCTCCTGTCTTCTGGGAGGAAACTGAGGTGTTTCCAAGCCAGCCGAGAGATATAATCTCTCCAGCGTGTCCTGTGTCTGCCTCCTCCCAACACACCTCATCTCACACCCAGGAGGCATCCTTCTCAGATTACTTGGACCACTTCAGCTGGCTCCCCCGTGAGCCTCTCATGAACAACTGAGCTCCTCACCAGGAGAGCCTGGGACGGCCGAACCAGCTCAGCAGGCTCCTTTCGATGTGGGGTAGTGGCTCTACTCTGAGCCCCTCACGAATGATCAAGCTCTTCAATGGCAGAGCCCAGCCACCCTTCAGAGAAGGCTCATTTCCAAAACTTGTATCAGTAATCTTCTTCTTTCAGTCACTACCCACAGCCGGAGGTCATCGGTGACTGTAGGAACTTAGATCGACTGGCAAATCGACAGCTTCACCTTCGCACTCAGCAATCTCTTCACCCTGTCCATAAAAGTTGTGAACAGAACCGGTGACAAAGGGCCACCCTGCCAGAGTCCAACTCCCACCAGGAACAAGTCTGACAATGAGAGCCACGCCCTCACCGTGGCCGTACAGAGACTGAATAGCCTGTGACAATGGACCAGACACTGGCTCAGTGTGCCATGACCAGACCGGACCCGAGGTTCAAATAATGAACTCTCCTTTCCAGCACCCGCGACGTGCCAACTTTGTCTTAATCCACAGCTGAAAATAGTCCCAAACAATTGCCACTTTAACACAGATTTTGATACCATTTGCTAAAAAATACAGCGAAAAAGTGGACTCCACGAGTCTGAGATGAGTCAAAAATCACGTGGAGTGTTCTAGGAGGGTTTAGAAATACAGTAAGTGCTGACAAGTAGAGTGAAAAAGAGCTGTTTCTGAAACAGATTAGAGGCATTGATCGTGTTTACTCTTTTGCGGTGCAAAAGGTCAGATTTCTTTAAACTAAATCAACCTTTTTTTTCATCAGTTAGAAATGTGGCTGTGTTTCAAGTTCCCAGCAAAGCACTGACTGAATAGCAGCAACGTGAGAGCAAGAATAAAAACACTCAAAGTGCCACTGAAGGTTTCTGAAGGTTGGATCCAACAAAGCAGAATCAGGCAAGCCAGAAGTGACCGCACCATCAGAAGAAACCTAAATTGTTCAGTGAGAAACAGAAACATACTCAGAGACGTGCATAGTTGTGGAGACTGATTCATACCTTGGAAAGATAAAGCACATCCAAAAGCCCAAACACACCTCAAAGCTTTGAGGAACCACAGAGTCATGACTGCTGTGAACTTCCACAATCAATCAATCTTTATTGCAGACTAAATGCCCCATGCTCAAAAACACACAAGAAATCCCTAAAAACACAGAAAAAACTAAATACAGATCATTGTCCAAAAAAAAAAAAACAAGAAAAGAAAAAGAGCTGTGCCAGTGTTTCCACTGCTGCCCCTGGTAACTGTGTGGCACTAAATCCTATACCTGATGATCTCAACGTATCATCAAGTCTCATAAAACTTGCTTTTTTATAGTTTGCCTGCAATTGTGCAGCAATGATGAACCTCATCATCTGTCTTTTGATCTGTAATACGCTCGCCTAGATATTTTACATCATTACAGACACTAAGAATATCATCAGACAGTTTAAAGCTGGTCACATGACCTCACCTCCTCATGGGGAATTTAGAGACTGACAAAGTCAGACATTCCTGACATGACAAGAAGCTCTGTACAATGTAGTCAGACTGTGCATGGGTAACTTTAGTTATCGGTTCTTAACAGTTATCAGTGCTGCTGCCATTGAAGCAAAAGGGGGCTTGAGTTATTCTCAAGTACCTGGTTTCAAATGTTCCTCAAAAAATAAGGCTTTATTATAATTTATAATGAAAAATGTTATATTAAATTCAAAACAAATGTGGAACCATGCTCACCAGTGGTCTCAAAGATGTAGGGTTCATTGTATTGGTGAATTTTTAAAATCTGTGTTTATTCATAAACGAATGCAATAGTAGCCGAACAGGAGACAGGGAAGTCATAAAGTTATAAAGAACCAACATGTTATTTTTGGTATTTATATATTTGTTGGCAGCAAGTGTCTACATAACACCAGCCGCAAGAAATCAAGAAAATATTTTACCAATATATGAACCATCCTCATGCTCCCATAATGACTGTAACTTGAGACCCGTAAATAAGTGTGTCCTTGCATCGAGCACATCTGGAGATTTTTCACGTGTGGTGACTTATGCTTATGCAAAAGCAAGCTGAATCTATTTCACAGCTTTGCCTGCAGTCGTTTACTGCCTCTTCTATCGCTGGCATGCAATTCTCCAATCACTTGTTGGAACTGTAGGTTCTTACAAGGGGAAACAGGCAACCAGACTGCAGCCACTAACGGAAAACAATGAACCACCGCACGCCACACAAACTGCCAAGTCAGCAAAAAAACGCAGCACTGAACGCTGTCATAAACACAGACGTGAACATGTAGGCTTTGCCTGCTTCCATGCACCTCAAAGCACACAGGCTTTCTTTTCTTTCCATTACGACTTTTGTTTTGGCTGAAGAGCGCGTGGATTGCTTACTCTTGCGGTCTTGACCCTCGTGGCAGGCGAGCTTCTGTCCAACCTCTGCTGGAGATGTGTGAAATCCAAACCGATCCCTTCAGCAAAAACTACTACAAGCACAACAAGCTGTACAAGCCTTGAAATCATAAATTCATTGGAAGCCTGTTGATGATGCATTTACTATGAACCGTTCTCCAAACTGATCAGGACCTACTGTGCAAAAACAATTGTGGCGCTTCAGTGTTTTGTTGATTTTCAGTATTTCGGGTAAAATATGGCCTTCTTGGGGGGTCGGGAGACCAACGACATTATACTGATCCCTCTGAATGTCTGCGGTGTCTGAGTAATATCACAGGAAGCACAATCCTTTACTGTGACACTAGATTTAAGAACAACATATTTCATGCTGCGGAGAGCGTTCCCATGCAGCAGCTTTTATACGAGTCTTTAAGTCACTGCTGTATGAAACAGAGAGCCACTCACAGAAACAGATTTTAACCATGCCACATCTGGTTTTGATTAAGACAGCAGTTCTAATGCAACTGGATGGCAGCTTTTTTCTCACTCTGTCTTTGCAGCTGCTAGAAGCTGGAAACTATTTGAGCTCTTGTGGCCATCTCTTTCTGTTGTTGTTGATGTTTTTCTGTCATTAGTTTCAAGGATTAACCTGATAAACAATTTCCTTTACAAGGAAAAATTAATTTGGCATTTTGGTGATTTACCACAGTGTTTTCTAGCTATTTTTATCTGACATACCCCCAAAGCCCTGCTAGATGGATTCAATAAGTCTTTCATCAACACCACATCTCATGTTTAAATGTGTCCATTTATGCTCACTGAAAACAGGGTCTGGACTACTTTCAGCTCACAATTCAATTAACTGGTTATGATTAGCATGTTTTTACAATTTGAGGTCAGACACTGATGTTGGACCTGAGGGCCTGGCTCACAATCACCATCCCAAAGGTGCTGGTTGGGGTTGAGGTCAGTGCTCTGTGCAGGCCAGTCAAGTTCTTCCACAGCAAACTCATCCAACCATGCCTTTAATGGATCTTGCTTTGTGCACTGGGGCACAGGCATGCTAGAACACACAAGGGCCATCCCCCAAACTGTTCCCAGAAAATCGCAAGCATAGTAATTGTCCAAAATGTCTCAGTAAGCTGAAGCATTAAGATGTGCCTTCGCTGAAACTAAGGAGCCCACGTTAACCTCATAAAAACAACCCCATAGCATTATCCCTGCTTCACCAAACTTTACCACTGGCACAGTGTGGTCACGCAGGTAATGTTTTCCTGACATTCGCCAAGGTAAGTAAGGTAGGTAAAGTCCGTTGGGCTTTTACACCCGAGCCTACAGGGCTCATCAGCCCAGAGCTTATCCCCAGTTTCTGTAGCGTGAAGCGACTTAGGAGTTAGACTCCTCCTGGACGGGACGCTAGTCCATCGCAGACATTCGCCAAACCCAGACTCATCCATCAGACTATCAGATAGACTTACTAACCTCCCTCACCACTGCACACTGTGTGTGTGTGTGTGTGTGTGTATAACAACTAACAAAAAGAGTGTTGCTGATTTGGAATTTCTCCATCTGGGAATGAATAAAGCTGTTTGTTTGTTTTTGTTTGTTTGTTTGTTTTAAGTGGTGTGGCCCAATACTTTTGTCCATTTAAACAACTTTTTACTCATAATTTTACTGCCTATTTCAGCTCTTTATCTAGTATTTTAGTATGTTATTTTATTTGTCCATCTGTGCTTAAGTAAGACAAATTTTAAGACTAGTTTTAACTGTTATGCATATGCATTTATTTTGTTGCTGAATATGACTGCTTATCCTTTTTCTTTCAAAACTGACCTCTCTTTTTTTTTTTTTAACAATTGGTTGAGCTGCTCTGTCCACATACACCCCCCCGGCTACAGGGGTACTTTTGCTGCTGATTTACCAAACACACTCTTGCTGGTGCTTGCAGGGTGGTGCAGCTATTATGCAAAGAGAGTGGGAGCTGCACCCTGGGAGACAGATGTGCATCTGAATGGATTCCATGTGGTCTGCTCTAACTGCGGTACCCAGATAACGGTGAGGTCTTGGATCAACATTAATGCAAGCAGCCGCAGCAGCAGGCCAAAGCAGCTACAGTTCACCCGAGTGGTTATCAGTTATTATCTCCTCTGGCTTTCCTTCTTTATCTGTATTTCTAGGAAGTCCAGCTTGGGACAGTAAATTCCTGAAAGTTAGGGCTGTGATTTACAGTGCTACCACTGGCACATGGTGTGCTGCCTTTCTGGAGGACAAGGTGGAAATCTGCAACTTATTAAAGTGATCATTTTAGAGACATTTCTTTTCACATATAGCCCCAAAAAGCTCCTTCCAACTCCCCCTCTCCAGATGGGCCTCATTCTGCAAGCATCTGGAAGTTAAAGCCTTATTTTCTTCACTCAAAAACTTGAGCCACGTGTGCTACCCTGAAGGTGAACTCTCCAAGATGTTCCTTTACTTAGTCTGAGCCTCTGTGCTTTTCCCAGCGGTGTCACTAGACTGAAACTATTTTAGCCCCCACAGGTGGTGCCATTAATCGCTTTGTTTTGCTGCCTGGCGTCTAATGAAAGAGGAAAATATACGCTCTGCAGAACGCGCTCTAGTTAAGTGAAAGACCTGGCGTGGTCATCTGTATTGTGCAACACATCTCTCTCTGGGGACTTTTTTCGGAGTGACACTCGCATATCTGTTCAACACAACAGGAAGACGGGGCGCGAAAAGGAGACAAAACCCAGATGCAAACCACCACACAGGACATCCTGGGCAAGCAGCACCACGGAGGGCAAGCTCTGAGGGTGGCAGGAGGGAGAGAGAGGGTACAGGGGCCCGTCATTTGTGATGACGTTCACGGCTCAGGCAAACCTAGTCGAGGGGAAGCTGTTAGCACTTTTTCTTTTTCTGGACGTCCAGAGGCAAACAGAAGCAGCAGGAAATGCAGCAGGTCATCTGTGAGCCATGGAGGAAGGTTTTTTTAATCACAGTGAGGCTTCTCCAGGCTTTTCAACCACTGCTGCTATTCACCGATTACTGAGCAAGCCAAACGAGCAGTTTTGTGGTTAACACGTTACAAAGTCAGAAGCTGCCACTGAGTAGCTTATCGGCACTTTATTGATTATTATGTCTTTAAAGAGAGAACTTTTCTCATTACTTTTTAACTTACTACAAATCTCTGGGTCATTATCATCTGTCTGCAACCAATCATTTCAGCTCTACAGCTCTTAGATGTTTCTGCACAGTGAAAAAAAATCAGCTGAACTAAACCACACAGTCCCTCAGGTCCATTCTGTTTCTCTTCTGTCTTCACTCATCACAGCAGAGCGCCAAGAGAAGGAAAGCTGGGGCAAACAATAGGAAGTCGATAGGAAACATCTTGAATGTACATCCAGGTCTGCATCTCCACATTCCCTTCCTCTGGCATGTAAACAAAATGATTTGGGAGTTAAAAAAAAGTCAGACGCATAAAAGAGAGTCCTTGAAAGGTGTTATCAGACCTACTGCTCGCACATTTTCCAGCACCAAACCACCGCTCGGCTTTGAGTGCCCGTTTTTTCCACACAGAGCTTGTGTTGTTGTTTTTGAGTAATGGGGACGCTGACAAATACTAATAATCTGTCGTCTTGCCTTTTTTCCGGAGCCTAAGTTTGTCTTTCAGAAGTGGCCTGGAAAAAGTTTGAGAAAAAAAAGAGGAAAATAAGCCTCTCATAAAAGGCAAAGATGGACGACTTGGAGTTTAACGCAGCTGGTGGAGTGGATCTGGGTTTGAGCTCAAGGAAAACATTAAGAGTTCTAGCAGTTCATGTCCACGTGGTGCCAAGCATGACATAAAGGCCATTTGTTTTTCCCATGCAAACGGCTCTTCTTCTATGGTTAACTCGTGATATTTCGTCTTATAGTAAGTATTGATTTCACGAGCTATGAAAACAAACAACAACAAAAACATAACCTTGTTTAAATCACAGAGATGGAGGCAAAATAGAAGCCCCCCAGGCTGTGAATCTGGTGCCGTATTTCCTCTAATTCTACATCTCAGGTTTCATTTGGTTCCAGCCGTCCTGCTAATGACACCACAGTGAGACACAGACACCAGTGAAAGCCCCCAAAATCTTAACGAACAGTGTCTCCAAGGCTGCTCCACCCACTGCCCAGAACACCACCCATCAACCACCAACATAAGCAACTTCAGGAAAGACCCTCACCACAGTACAAGTAGTCTGTGGTCACTCCATCAACCCGCTGCTGGCTCCGCCTTCATTTCCAGCCCCAAACCCCCCGACCTCTACTTTTTATGATTGGTTATTTGAGCCGGAGCCCAATGAAACTGTTCATGTTCCACAGCCAGAGCAGAGCGAGCGACCCAAAACCCCTGAGTTGGAGGTCTGCAGTCCAATCTGCTCCAAATTATTTGCACGGCTGCGGCGCACATGGGCTTGAAAGGCTTATATAAGTCTGCAGTAGGAATATTCAGCCAGTGTCACCTTCTTTTGAATTCCCTGCGTGCGTTGTTGTTTTCCTCAGGGCTGTTTTTTTACATCCAAAAATAAATCTTTGTTGAGGCTATAAAGGTCATTTTTCTGCATCTTCTTAACATTAATGAGGAACTGATGCATAGAGTGAGAGTATGAGTACAATTATCATTTAACATGTTTATAAAAGTTGGTTTTAATGATTTAAATATGAACATTTTTAACGCTCAATCTCTGGAATTGCTTGACTGAAAATTTTTATATCGCTCCAACCAAAAGTGGCAGAAAAAACCCTGTTTTCCATCTTTTTTTAGCTTGTTAACATTTCCTGATTATTACTGGGCACAAATTAGAGCCAAGGCTGATTTTAAGCAACACTTTGCAAGGGGGTGCACAGAAATACAAATGCATAAGAATGAAAAAATAAATCGTAGGGCTAATCGGGAAAGAACTCCTGTGATCGGTTAAGTATTTTCTCGTTTCTGGTTTGGTTTGCGTGTCAGTAGGGTAACATAACATGCTACAAATAGATTGGCGTGAAAATTTTACCAGTAGCAGGACTCGGCCCAACTTATAGGTGATTACCTTTTGGAGTCGATCCAGATCCGGGTCGGGATTTTCTTGAAGGATTCTTCAACATTTTGAAATATGACTGTTCAGGAATGCAGTCTTGGACTGCTTGTTAAAGATGCAAATATTAATGTTCATGATATGTGTCTGCAGTGAATTAAATCCCAGGTTTGTCCCTATTAGGATTCTGAGGAACTACTTGGCTTCACTTCACTTGAGGGCACACATGAAAGAGAGCTGAGCTAATCAGTAACGAATGACTAGTTATGATTTTTGGTGTGAAAATTCTGGAGTAATCAGTTTTGAATAGGTCATTTTCAGCCATAAGAACCATTGTGCACATTCCAACCGCAGAAAATACTCCTGGTGAACATCGTTCATGTTTATTATTCAGAAAGAAAAAGTACATAAGCTGGAGAAACACAGCAACCATCTCAGTCGTCCATGTTGTTATAGTCTAACAAATCCAGTGGTGGTGCCAGAAGTTGCTTGACTTTCCAGAGAGGGTGCTCCTAAATATAAGATTTACTATTAATGCGCTGGCCACAAGAGTTTTGTTTCCACTGCGACACCTCCAGCACTCACACAGAAGCGCACACATACACCACCTCTCCAGTAAATAAAAATTCCTCTGTCTAAACAAGACTAGCTGCTCAACTCACAGGATAATAGCAGTAAGATTCACAGTCTGTGAGATAAACAGAGCCCTGAA
This sequence comes from Etroplus canarensis, assembly GCA_015106775.1. Classification (NCBI taxonomy): domain Eukaryota; kingdom Metazoa; phylum Chordata; class Actinopteri; order Cichliformes; family Cichlidae; genus Etroplus; species Etroplus canarensis. The sequence goes on along the minus strand of VUQH01086064.1, from coordinate 8,616 downwards.
TGTAAAGTTCACACAGTCATAGTCGCAGACATGGGTTTGTGCACATTTCACTCTGTTCTAAAAGTTATATTAATAAACTGCAGAAAATTCCTGGGGGTTACGAGGAGGTGCTAGGACCCTCCTGCAGCAACCCCAAACCCCTCTCTGGCCCGCCTATGAGCAAATCCATAGTTAAAAATTAGAACTTCTAATATTTTGACCGCTGAAAAAAAGCTGGACCACCGTTGCCACGGTGATGCCACACTTTGGTCTGTGAACTTCCATTTTAAACCCTCGAATCTTTTGTTGTTGTTTTTTTAGCCACATTTGGACAAAAACGCAGAGCCGGGAAGTTTTCAGTTAACGCTTCGACATCAGCGAGGTGCGTCCATATCTGCCTGTGAAATGAAATGGGATGGGGAGTTTGGCTAGTGAAAACAGGCTTAAGGCAAAAATGTGAGAACAAGCTGATCAGCTAACCGACTGTTTGGACCAAACCGGCTTTTTGTAACCAGTCTGCAAATCTGTCGGCCTTCTTTTTGCTCCCGTGTTTTAACATGGGAGTCTGTGGGAACTGACTTGCTTTTCAAACAAGCCTCAATTTTGGATTAGAGGAACTGCATGCAGCACTTCCATGCTGGCTTCATTTTTCATCCCCAGAGGTTTCTGCCTGAACTGACATCATACTTAGAGTTCTTAGAATATTATTAAGCCACCTCATGAGTCCGGTGGATATAATGAGTCACACCCACGAATATCTGTACAAAATGTTGTGTCACGTTGAGATAGTCTTTATAAATGCAGGGCAGGTCACTATTTTAAAAAGTGGAGAGGTAACTCCACAGGCTGGCATCTGTGCTTCAGTGGACAATCCAAATAAAACCTTCTGGATAAAATGTCCCTTTGGTCCGTGGCCATCCAGGACGACTTTTTCAGGAAGAGTTGTGGCTTTCAAACAACGCTGCACAGGCACTCTGGCTGCCCCGTGTGGTCCTACAATAAATTTTAGAAGAGTCCAGTCACCAGGGGTTCCAGTAACTCTTAACCTGAGCTCTTCTTTTTTTCAGTTTCTACTTCATCTCTTTGTGTCTCTGGCCAGTGTCGTCCCTAACCAAAACAAATCCAATAGCCTGTCTGAAATCAAGTCGTCTCCTGGACAAACAGATGTTCAACCTGCCAGATCTCCAGCTGTTAGACAGGAGACAGTTTCTGTTGGTTGACCAGACAGAAAAAACGGGTCACTGTTATGCCACTGATAGCTGAAACAGTCTGGAGGAGGGCAGACACAGTTTCAGCTAATGAGGATCTCATATGTGGCCAGAGATGGCCCACTTCGGTTAGTTTTCACATGCAGAATCCAACTTATAGTCTAAATATCTGTTAATAACGGCATGCAGAAATGGAACGGGGCTTTTAGGAATATTTGTAAATGCACAAAGGAACGTTCAGTCTCCTGTCAGGGAGACTTCCTGAGGAGTCTTGGTTGCCAGAGCAGATGCGAGGTCAGGAGTCCAGACCAGGTGGCTGAGATTTACTTGATAGTTAATCATACCTCACTTTCCTCGCAGATGTTTATGAGTCTAAAGATGCCAGGGCCTCTTAATCAAAAAGCTTTTCATTCACAAGTCACGGACAATAACTGCAACAACGCTGAATTTACGGTGATTTATGAGGATTTTACAGCTCTGCCGAGGAAAAGAAGTGAGCATTTTGTTTCCAAAATAGTACGTGTCCACGTGCAGGAGTTCATTGTTTCACAGCTTTAAACTATAAACGTGTCAATTTGTCAACAAGCAACCTTTTTACACTGGTTTCTCTTTTATGCAGTGACTGAACTGAGTCTGTACTCTCGTCTATCAAATCACTCAAAATGAGGAAATGATCAGTGTAATCATACTCCCTTTAATCAACGGATTCTTTATATCACAGTGCAGCAAACAGTCATTACTGTCTCACTGTCTTCATACATGCCCCAAAAAAGAAACAATCGACTCCAGCTGCTCACATCTGCAGAGAAAGCACTTGCCATCTCCATCTGCCTCATCTGATTAACTTCACTAACAGGACATGAAAGCTGACTCACACACACCATCACGCTCAGGATGCGTGTGCCGCACACACACACACACACACACACACACACACACTTGGCTGCAGCCACCTCGCCGCCACGTTTCATTGGCTCGAGTCGCGGCTCCTCTGCGACCCAGAGGTGCTCCAGGACACGGATTAAACCCGAGCAACTTAATGAAAATCAAACCAAACAGAGGAAGATGAGGAGAAGGAGCAGGATTGAGGAAAGAGAAGAACTACTCCCAGCAAGTTCCTTTGGAATGAATGGATAGAGGAAGCGGGCCAGAGGAGCCTCTCTGACTCATGCTCTCTTGATAGTAGTTGGACAAGTTTTCAAAGCAGAGTCAGAGATGCCAAGTGAAAAAAAAAAAGACACCCGGCAGGAAAAGAATAGCAAGTGCATAAACGCCAGAAGTTCATTTGAACAAGTGATTAAATTAAAATAAAAAAACTCTGATACATGACAGCTGTTTGTCTTTGCTTGCAGATTAATAATAATCTTTTATGATGAGCATACTTATCTTATAACACACTCTCAGAAAATAAGGTGCCTCATTATATCTTTAATGGCACAAACTCTGCTCACTGGGGGACTACCTTGACAGGAGGGTACCTATTTGTAGTCTTATGGTTTGTAAACTACAGTGTACCTGTTCTGAAATCCTTATGATAATGTTGTACCTTGGTTTGATGGTATAAACATATGTTTCAAAAACTGGGACTTAGTTTATGTTATAATTATAATTCACTGATGCACTTGGACTGGTATTGGTGTAGCACTCACAGTTCTGGGTTCAAACCCCAGGGCTGGCCGTGCCATGAGGTGACAGTGCTAACGCCTGCACCATTAAGCCAATGCATTATAAGACAGACACTGAATGAAACTTTTCAGAATGCATTAAACTTAACTTAAACAGTACAACTTTAAATTGTAAGATTCTTTATATCTTTGGATTAACACGGACTGTCTCCTTAAATTAAACCTTAAAATCTTAAAGAAATGCTACAGATACGTAACTTGTTACTGCTTGAGGAATAATGTGTACATTTTAAAATATTGTACATAGTGTATATTATATAAGATTCTGGGTTCAGGTTCTGGGTTCACACCCTGCTGGAGTTTGAACCTATAATCTGGTGGGCCGGTTGTGCTGTGAGGCCACAGTGCTGATTAACTAAAAGGGGGCTCTTCCTTCCCACAGTCGCTAAGTGCTTGCTCATAGAGGATTACTGAAGTGTTGAGGTTTTCTCTCTAATACTGTGAGGTCTTTACCTTACAGTATGAAGTGCGTTAAAGGCAACTTTTGTTGTGAATTGGCATTATAGAAATAAAACTGAACTTTACTGAACTGCTTAACTCTTAACACCTTTATATATTGTATTTATTGCATATGGTATCGTTTAATTTTAGGAGTTGTTTATGTTACACATTGCATTTACAAGTTTATAAAGGTTTATATACTTTTATCTTCATTTTTTTTCTGTCTTTCATAGTTATATTGATTTATATCTAACCAAGCATCTGTAACAAAAGCAATGTTCCCCTGGGATTAATAAAGTATTCTGATCCTGTTTTTGGACCTATAAAAAGTATGGATAGTTCCTTTGAGGTCTGATGTTTAGCCCTATTTAGTACCTCTGTGCAGGTTGTACCATTAATCACAGAAATACACTGTGACTCCATAGTGTTTGTGAGTTTTTGCCAGAGCTCTGTTACGCTCAGTTTTTAAGATGAATAAAGACCAAAACACCGAAATGTGATGACAAACCTGCCAGAAATAGTTTTACCCAACTTACATTTTCTGACAACAACTGCGCCTGTAGCCTTGGGCCAAAAGTTCTGGCAGTGGCGAACACTTTCTGTTTCATACACTTTGCTGCTTCAGTTTTTATTTTTTACACTTTAGAGAAGAACAACTAAAGTCTGTTATTGAATCTGGTTTTGGCAGTGGTGCCGCCGGTGAAACCTGTGGCCAAAACTTTAATTTCCAGGTGCTTCATGAATCTGTTTTTCTGGGATCACATTTCTGGATATTATATCTAATTAGAACAGCTCAACCACCTCCTTCAACTCCAACACCTTTACACCTGACTTATGCATGCAACCATAAAATACAAAATGCATTCAAAATACGAAAACATGGATGTTATTTACAGGATAGGTTCAGTAACAGTGTTAGAATGTTGATTATGTTGGAAAATAAAAATTCTGTTTGTACCCTGGTGGTTTCTAACTTATAGAGGTTGCTAGTCTTGAAATTCTTGTAACAATTTTCTGCCTTAATCTAATATAATAAAAATGAGGTTCAAAAATTGGATACCCATTCATTTAGTTTGCCTGTTTTCAGATAATTCACTGATAAATTTAAAATTGGGCTGGCATTTGTATAGTGCTTTTCTAGTCTTATCAAATAATAAAAGCTTTATTTGTCTTAACATAACATGGACTTTTGGACACAGAAAGTCCACCAGTCTGTCTGGTTTCAGATCTTGCTGGGGTCTGAGAAAGGTCTTAAAAAAGCCTTAAAATTCTATTTTTCCTTTATGTATTTCACTCTCTTCCTATATTCCACCTTAAAATCTAGAAGAAATGTTGCAAATATGTAACTTTTTACTATTTTGGAACATATGTGTACATTTTTTGTCCTGCAAAGGGTACATATGGATACATCCAGAATTCATAATTCCTCAGTTCAGTTTAGAGCACATCTGCATCTGTTTAGATTGTACTGGTATGGGCAGAAATGGACTGTATTGTCCCCCTGCTTACAAGAATGTATGGTTTCATTGTCAGTGCTTGCTGGAGTTCGGCTTACAGTAAGCATTTAAAAGGAATAAAGACCAAAAATATCAAAATGTGATGACAAATCTGCCACAAAGCGTTTTACCCAACTTACATTTTCTGACAAGAAACATACATGTAGTCAGTTATCTACAGTGCAGACAGTATAGCTATGTACAGTTGGTGTTTGCTGGAGTTCAGTTTACAGTAAGCTTTTAAAGAGGAATAAAAGCAGATTTTCCTGATGCTATATTTCAGCTTGAAGAAGGCAAACACCCACTTCAACTCCAGCACCTTCACAGTGTTTGACTTAATATAATGATGATTAAATTACGATTCAAAATATAACACCCGTTCAAAATATACAGAACTAATTGCTGTTCACAGGATAGGATCAGTAATTATGGTAACACAGCAGTATGAAAGCGCCTATTCTGCATAATGAGAGCTTTTACCCCTGATAATTGAGGCACATTTGCTGATAAAAGCAGAGGAAGCATTTAAAGAAAGGCAAAAACACTATTAAAACTAGAATTTAGTAAAGGCACGTGAAGTATCAAGAGTAAAAGTACTCATAAAGTAAAAAAAGAAAAAAGCCACATGAGTACAGCAGTATTATACTGTATACCAGATATCAACACAGCGATGCATAAGCAGCATTTTACTGCTTTTTTTATACTATTTCAGTTTCTTTCATGATTTTTCCACATTTCATGAGATTAAATGCCTGCATGCTGCACACATCTATACGTGTAAGTCTGTGTGGTTAAAAATATATAATCTATAAATCCTTTCTCTCTCTGTGCTTTCAGAAAATCTCCACCAATGACAGCTTTTCACTCACCAGCCAAGAACAGCAGGATCCTCTGTCTCTGAAGAATTTCACTGAACAACCGATCCGAGGGAGAAAAACGGTTTGTTTAAAGAGATCAGAAGAGTGTGCAAACCGGACAAACAGAAAGAAGCAAAAAACAGAGGGAGAAAGAGAAGGAGAGCAGCCTCATCAAACGGGGGAGGGTCCCACAGTGGAGCCAAAGACTGTGGAAAAGTATGACAGCGAGGGGACTGAGGGAGGAGGAGAGAAGGAAGGAGGGATAGGGCAGAGAGGGGAGGTCTGTGGGGGGAGATCCAGTGTTGCTTTTGTCCTCAGTGGGCCCCTAGACCTTGGTGTGTGTGTGTGTGTGTGTGTGTGTGTTTGTGTTGGAAATTTTTACAGGAATAAATGCTCCAGAGGGATAAAACCTGGAAAAGGAAGAAGTTTAGTGAGTGCAGGTGGAAAAATATACAGCTCATTTATGTACAATAGATAGATAGATAGATAGATAAATAGATAGTGTGTACCTAGTGGTTTACACATTCGCCTTACAAGTGAAAGATCCCTTGTTCACAAGCCCCTCTCACCATGGAGGGTTGCATCAGGAAGGGCATCCGGTGTAAAACCTCTGCCAAATTACCAATGCGGATTAATCCATCGTTTCGACCCTCTGGGAAGAATACAGGGGAGCAGCTGAAGGTACACAGATCAACCAGTTGCTTTAATCTTTCTGAGTTTTGTGAGTTCATGAACTTTAAAGTCAGTTTTTCAGATGTTAAATATTTTTCAGTCGATGCTACACAAACTTTTTTTTTACAGTCAAATTAATGTGTTGAGGTCAACTCAAATGGGGGGGGCTACCACTTTACCTAACATAGAGAGACAAGAAAAGTTAAGGATATTCAGCTTTTGGGTGAAATTTATGGAAAATGTAAAACTTTTAAAAGTTCAGGCTACACTGATATTATATCATGAAACATTTAAGTAAAGCATGCAGTGGTGACTCCCTTATCTCAAACTATTTATTGAAATAAAAGCCAACCACAGTGGTGGGTATACCACAACAAAACACGGCAATGTCTCAATAATGTGTCATGTGACCTTGACCATCAATTCCAGCTTGACTTCTGTGACTCTTCCAGTCTCTCTGTGTCTCTGTTCAACCTGCTGATGACCTTCTGTGACACTCTAAGCTCAGTGGCCACCGCCCTCTGACAACATCCTGTTTGAAGCCTTGCCATGGTGAGGTGCTGTTGATCAACTGTTAGGTGTCGTCTTGGTTTCATGATGTCAGAATGTGAACAGCATGATGAAGAGGACTGTTTAAATACCAGTTCTAACTGAAGCTGAACATTTATTGGTCGATTCATGGATCAAACAGCAGTTGTGAATTTAAACACCTTGTTAGAAAACAGGAAGTTATGCAAAAAGTACTGAAACACTGAACAGTTGGACATGTGCATTCAAAAGTGTAGAGAAGGTCAAATTAAGGTCACCTGTAAAGGTTATAGTGCATTTTGGGTGCATCCTGAAATGTCACCTGAAAGCTGAATATCCTTAACTTTTTGTGAGTACTATATATCCAGTGTGCCAATTCTTAACAGTTTGAATAAATCATTTCATTTAACCCTTGCCGTCTCTTATGAATGGCTGATTTATGGTACTTGGTTGGCCTGACACAGTGTTGCAGACCTTTGTCTACATGTTGTAGCTGTTTACTGTCACCAGAGGGCAGTATCACAAAGAACTGGCCTGTGAGTCTTGCTTTCTGTTGTTGGTCCTTCAGCCAGCTGTGGCCAGTGTTACAAACAATGAAAAGTGGCCTTTGCAGCCACTGTCTCTGTTTTTTTCCTCACTAAGTGCACCTTCAGATGTTCCCTCGTATTCTCCCCAAGGGGTCGCCACAGCAGATTATTCCACATGGGTAATACGGCAGAGGTTTTTATGCCGGATGCCCTTCCTGACACACCCCTCCATGGTGAGAGGGGCTTGTGTCCTCCATCTGGACTTGAACCAGGGGTGTTTTGCTTACAGGGTGAATGTGTAAACCACTACACCATACACTGACAGCTCCGCTGTCCCGCCTTTTCCTGTCCCGGCCCGCTTTAAAACCAGTCAGACACTGACCTATGCACGCCATCATCCATGTCCAGCTACACGTCATTGGCTTTTTGTAGGACTACACACAACCACATGTGTGTCTGCTGCACTCCCCTCTGTGTTGACTGTGTAGGCAACTACTGACGCAAACAGGCACAACTGTGGTACCACAAACAAAGCATAATACAGCAATAATCAGACCGGAAAATTAAATAAATAAATGAAAAAAGATTATTAAATTATTATTATTATTAACAGTTGACAAATTTTGAAACAACAGAATTACATAAAGTATACTTATATGTTTAAGCGATGCTTCCTTGACCCACACAAAGTTTAAGTTAAAGTTAAAAAATTTTAAGTTCAATTAACTCAAACAAGGAAAATAAAAGTGACAGGAACTTAACCTGTTTAACAGCACACGTCTCTCCTATATTAAATTATGCTGCAGGGATGTGAAGGTGTAATGTAAAATAGCAGATTCCATACAGAATAGAGCTGAACGTGTGTGTGTGTGTGTGCATGTGTGTGTGCGTGTGTGTTCATAAATTTGCTCCTGTGCTGTTCAGGGTGACATGTTGTTGGTGGTCTTCTCGAGGAAATGTTTCTACACTAATAATTTAGTTTGCAATATGAGCAAAATCAGAAGCTACTTACTGTACTGGAAGATGCGTGGTTGAAAGATTTTTTGTTAAAGCTAAAATAACAAACACATATTCAAATTAAGCAAAACATGAGTCCTGAGTTTTGTGTTACTGCACACTGCACAGGAAGTCAAAGGTTGTTTAATTCACGTCTTGCTCTTGAAGTTGGTAGAATTAAAAATATTCAGGAAGATGGGAAGTGAAGTAGGTGAAGTTGAGAATAA
>VUQH01086063.1:0-14682 GCA_015106775.1 Etroplus canarensis | reverse complement strand
CCCGTAGTGAGGTGTGTGGTAGGATTGACAGATGCCAATGGTGATAGGCAGGTTGACAGATGAGGTCAGGCAGGAGTCTCCATGGACTATGATGTTCGCAGATGACATTGTGATCTGTAGTGAGAGTAGGGAGCAGATAAAGAAAGCCTGGGAAAGCAGAGGTATGCACTGGAGAGAAGAGGAATGAAACTCAGTAGAAGCAAGGGAAATGGGGGTCACATTACACATTACAAACACAGGAGTTTGCAAATTTACAATTAGGCCAAAAGCCCCTGAGTTTTTCTGTATTTCCTTTTGTAAGTTGAATTTATAAGAAGAAAATAAGGGGGGATTTTTTTGGCTGTTTTGTTACTTTTGAGGGACTAGAGTTTCATTCACACTTGTGTGAATGAAAGAGAGTGGAAGATGCTGAGATTTTCACTGGTGGCAGTGAGCAGGATGGACAGGCTTAAAAATTAGTCAATTAGAGTGACAGCTCAAGTAGAGTGGTTTGAAGATAAAGTCTAAGAGGCATGGCTAAGATGGTTTGTACATGTGCATAGCTTAGTGGGTATATTAGAAAAAGGATGTTGAAGATGGAGCTGCCAGGTAGAAGGAGAAGAGGAAGATAAGGTTAATGGATGTAGTGATGTACTGCATTTGTGCTGCGCATCAGCATAAACACTCATACTACCTGTCAAGCATGTTGGCAGAGGAGTGCTTTGTAGCCACAGGACCTGGGCACCTTGCAATCATTGAGTTGACCATGAACTTCTTTGTATACCAAAGGAGTTAAATGTGACGGCAATCTGTCTGACAGCCAGAACACTGGAAATTGGGTCTGTGCAGCAGGACAATGTTCCAAGCACACCAGCAAATCTACAACTGAACGGCTGAAAAAGAAAAGAACCAAGGTCTTCCAATGGCCCAGTTAAAGTCCAGACCTCAACCAGACTGAAATGCTGTGGTGGGACCTTAAAAGAGCTGTGATTAAACTAATGCCTGCAAACCTCAATGAAGTAATGCAATGTTGTAAAGAAGCGTGGGCCTAAACTCCTCAAAGAGACCAGTGAAGTCATGCAGAAAAGGATTGCTTCATGTTATTGCTGATAAAGATGGTTCTACAAGCTACTGAATCATAGGGTGCGCTTAGCTTTTCACAGGACTCACACTCACACCCGTGAAAGCTTTCTATTTCACGTGACTGTAAATGCAACAAAGCAGGAGGTCAATCAAAACTAATCTTAGATATATGTTTTTTTTGTATAACTTGTGGACTGAGTTATTGTGAAAAATTGTCCATCATACTTGTCTGATTTGTTGAAATGTATTGACTAGTTCCTTTCTAGTGCTATGTCTTGTACAAACTGTATATAGTGTTTAACTTTGGAGTTACTTATTTTAATCTTTATTTTCTGCCTTTCAGATTTATATTCATGTATGTAAAACTGAGCATCTGTAACAATGCAATTTTCCCCCTGGGATTAATAAAGCATTCTGATTCTGAGTCTTGTTCTGAACATTATATTATTGAGGATAATTTTATTTTGTAACCTCATGGTCCTATTCACTTCCTTTCTTTTTCTGCACTCCTAAATTCTCTTTTTGGTGGCATTCACGAAGGAGGAGAAATTACACATTTTATCTCTCTTCCTTCCCTTATTCCCTCCAGGATCAGATGAAATGAGCTAGATGCGTGTGTGCATGATGTGTGTACATATGTGTGTGTTTTACCAAGGTCCAAAAAGAGTCCCAGTAGGAATACTCTTTTCCTCTCATCTCCTTGCTCAGTTGCCTTCGATTTTTAGAGCAATATGAGAAAGATAGAGAGAGGCAAAATGGAATAGCCTGCCAGGAAGAATCATGAACACACTCTCAGGAGCACCAGGGACTAAGTGCTGTGGAAGGGTAAGTGTGTGTGTAGAGAAAAAAAGAACACGTGTCCACGGTATGTAGGCGACTAAGATGAAACGCACTGACCAGACTGGATCCATTTGAGTGAAGAGACTAAAAGTAAGAACACAGAAAAGATTGCAGGAAAAAAGGAAAACAAAAAATACTAAGTCAACTAAATCTATTTAAGAACAGACAGACGGAGAAATTTTTTCCAAGGTCATGCTGCTGTAAGTGTAAATGCTCTTTACACACACAGAGCCACACAGACATTTCTTTAACCAGATTACTGTGCATAGTGCACCTCATGTTCCAAAAGACGGTGGCCTTCGCTTCAAAAGCTCAGCCACTTTAAAAGGATTACACTGGGGATACTTTTATTGGCTCAATGTGTTTTCAGCCCCCTGTTCACAGCTGGCCTGAGGTGCCATATTAACTGGCCTGAACAAAATTCTGCCGGCATCAAAAAAAAAAAAGACCTGAGAACTCCCACTAACTCCTTGTTCTTGAGTGTATACACAGAGCTCATACTTGAGGCCAACTGAGAACAAGAGGACACTTGCTGACCTGCGAGAGAGAGTAAAAACAGTTCAAGTCAGCATTAGTGTTATATGTTTGGTTCGCTTTTTTTTTTTTTTTTGGTTTGCTTTCAATTCAAAAATTTCCACCGAGCTTCTTTAATACATGGTTTGCATTAGAACAAAACAGAAGATTTCAAAAGGTTTCCATTCTTGACTGAGCAGAAAATGTTCAGTACATTTATGAAATGCTGCTCCTCACTGTAATTATCTGCCTGAGAAAGCCCACTAAACAGCCAAGATTAAAAACAGTGAAGGTACTGTAGGTGCATGTAGCTTTTATGTCTCTTGAAGTCAACCCATGGTAAATGTCAAGCCTCTATCTAAAGTAATGGGGAAAAAAGCCACAGGAACATCTCAGAGGTGTTGGATACGTCTATGATCCTTTCAGCAATTTTATTCATCACAGAGTACCATCAGGGAAAGGTCTCACTGGTCCCAAATTTAATCTACTACATGATATACAAGTCATACAAGGACAGAGGTATAAAAAACTCTCATCATTGTCTAGAATCTAGAAGAAAAAGTATTCCTGGAATAGAAGCCCTGGTCTTGAAATGAAGGAAAAGTTGAGGATTATAGAAGCAACTGAGGCACTGTGGTCCTACCAATATGCTAATTTAATTATTTTTTTCCTTTTACCACACTTTGTTCAAAGTGAATGAACAAAAGCCAGTCCTGATATTTTTAAAAACCTTCTCAATTCTATTAATGTGCCTAAACTAGCAATTCTTAAGTGAAAACATCGCCCTCATGTTAAAAAACATATCGATTCTCCTCCAGCTGCCTCTTATTGATTTGAATTGCCATCCTGTTTGCAGATGCATGCGTAAAACCTGCACTTACACTGCATTATTTTACTGAGTCCCTCACTGGGTGTGCTTGTTTTTGACCTTCTAATTTACGCTGCTCTTGGTAAAAAGCTGGTCATTGTTGAAATGAACTGGCTGCATCTTTTTTGTTTTATATAAATTAGCACATTGTTATTAGATAAACTGCAGAACTTTCCTCTTCCAAAAGCTAATTTTCTCATTCAGTAAATCTGGCCCATGGTCTTCTTAATTCTTTTTCCTTAATGTGGTAAGATGATGAATAGCTGGATTGAATTTATAAAGAGCAGTGTTGATGGAGAGCTGAGGATCTCCACCAATGCATGCTTCTGCAGTAACCATGGGCTGGCGATTTTCCTCATTTCTGTGTTAAACGTTAGAATTAACAAACCCTGCCGAGGCAGTGGCAGTTAGGTTTAAGTAGACTTCCAAACTTGCCACACTTGGAGAAACACTTCCAAAAAAGTTGCAGCTGCTCTGCTGACTCAGTAACTGCAGAGTTCCAAACCTCCCCTGGCATTAACATCGGCACACAAGCCGTGCGACAGGAGCTTCATGGCATGGGCTTCCACGGCCGAGCAGCTGCATGCAAGCATCACATGGAGTGGTGTAAAACACACCGCTCTGGAGCAGTGTAAACATGTTATGTGGAGTGACAAATCATGCTCTTTACTGTCTGATAGATGAATCTAGGTTTGGCGAATGCCAGGAGAACATTACCTACCTGACTGCATTGTTCCAGCTGTAAAGTCTATGGGTTTGTTCTTTTCAGGTGTTAGCCTGGGCTCCTTAGTTCTCTGATTTCAAGTTGTAAAGGCATGTTTTCATTGTCAAAGAAGTCAAATATATGCAAAATAGAGACACACACTCACTGGCCACTTTATTAGGTGCACCGGTTTAACTACTCCTTAATACAGATATCTAATCAGCCAATCATATAACAGCAACTCAATGCATTTAGGCATGTAGACAGGTTCAAGATGACCTGCTGAACTCCAAATCGAGCACCAGAATAAGGAAGAAAGGTGATTTAAGTGACTTTGAATGTAGCACGGTTGTTCATTCAGCTGATCTACTGTAGTTCATCTCAAAGGTATGAACTAGAATGGAGACTGTGAATCAGGACCTGTCATCAGTGTCTGACCTTTTCTCCATGAATGGGCAAAAATTGCCACAAACACTCTAAAATCTTGTAGAAAAACTTCCCAGAAGGGGAAGCTTCAAAGTGGGGATTAAATCCAAATAATGGATTTAGAATAGAATGTTATAAAAACTGCTGTAGGTGTAATGCTTGGCCCAGTATTTCTATCCATACAGTGTAGTATCTACAGTGCAAATTGTGATCTCTCACTTATTTAATCAAGTTCATTTAAAATGATCCTGTCTCCATTTGCCTGCTTAGTGCAGTCCATTTGGACTGATGTCCTGATCTTGATCAGAGCCCTGAGCACAGACACCCACAGCATTTCAGAGCAGGGTTGCTGCTCATTTATGTATGATTTTAAGAACTCGGTTCATATACTTGGCAAGTTTTTCATTCCAATTTGGCTGTGTGGGTGATAACATATTTTTATCTTTGGTTTGGCAAACTCATATTTATTACTGTTTTAAACTTCAATGGTTAACATTGCTGGGATGGAAAAGGAAGTTGTGTTTATACTTCTTTTTGCATCAGAATGTATCAGCAGGCACGGGATGATTATTCTGCAAAACATCAAAAGCAAACAAAACAAAGGAGGAATTTCCAGTGTTAACTCATCTGGCCAAAGGACCAACGTCCACCACCTGTCCAGTCACAATTCACAAAAATCGCTACTCCTTATAAAGTACTGGTCAGGTTTTACTGAAACTTACACATAATGACCACTGATGTATCTTCACTTAAACTGTGCTTAACAACAAGGTTGAGGTTATATTTGTTGTTTTTCATTTTCACATAAATCACTACTCCCCCTAGAATGAAACGTATCTTCGGCTGTCCCCTTATATTCTCCCCAAAAGGTCGCTACAGTGGATTAGTCCACATTGGAGGTTTTACGACAGAAGCCCTTCCTGACGCAACCCTCAATGGTAGGAGGTCCCCTCCTTTTGCTTGTAAGGCGAATGTGTAAACTACTACACTAACAATTCACAAAAATAGAGTATTGGTCAGATTTTTGTGAAACTTGCGCAGAGTAATATGATCAGCACTATGACGTATGAATCTGGTGGCATAATTTCATGAATTCCATGGTTACTACTGACCATGCCGTTGTAATACTCCTGAACTCAGACACTTTCATTAGGTGGTGAATGAGACTTATTTGTCCTAGATGTGACTGTATGTGAGCATCCTCGACTTCTTAGTTTGTGCAACACAGCCAACCACTGGCAAGAAAACGTCTCACTTTCTTTGTGTACTTCACTCATTACAGTAACCTGTGACTTCTGAGGGATTGTGAGTCGGATGAGCTACGACGTCACTGATGGCTGGGGAGTCATCCCCCTTTACCTCGTATTGATTAAGTGATCAAACACCTGGCAAATACATATAGACTCTTCCACTTGTTCCTGCTATGTCTGCAGCAGATCAGGTCCGTTCTGCAGAAAAGTCGGCAGCATGTTTGCATTTTTCATGTAGTGACAATGAATTAATGCAATTATGCATGGGAAAAATATCATCAAAACATGGAGTTGGCAAGGTTAATTTAACAAGTTCACACATAAATTTAAACAGCTAATGTTCTGGAAAAATTAGGACTGGTACAACTTTTTCGTGCAAGCAGGACAGACAGGTAGAGTCATGCCTACTGCTTCTGTGGGTGGCAGGATTAAGAATGGGGATGTCACCTTCCGGAGACAGAATCCATTTCAAAGAAAATGTCGACTGCTGTGGATGACACTATACATACAGGTCGTTGTAAATTGCTTTACAGAAAACATCTCCACAAAGTTTTTCTACTAACATGACAAACTGGAACAGCTCAGCAACTCTGTCGAAAGGGATGCGGAGCGTTTAGTTTATTCTCAACAGCCTTTCTTTATGCATGCGATATGTGGTACATGCATTCAGCCCGTATCATTTTGGATTCTTGTGACTCTTGCCCCGTGACAATACTTTGCAGTGTGGGTGTATTTAATGGCATGTTCGGAGTGCATGTGAAATGTGAGAAAAGCAGGAAGCTGTAAATGCCATATCTCAAATTGCACATACAATAATGGAGCAGGGTAATGGCTCTCAAATGACGCACAGAGAGAACATTTGTGACTGTGAAGCCATTTGATAAAGAGGGGTCGTGATAGCTGGGGGTAATGGCACCAAAAGTGCATATTCAGCTCATGTGTATCTACCCCTGGTCATTTGGATGGATGCTTTTAGATTTGTCTTCCTCTGCGTACCTTAATGCATAGCACACCTTCATCTCTTCCTTTGTTTTTCTCGCTCTTCCTCAGGGGCAGTAGGGGAATGGGGGTGTTGCACAGCAGCAGAGCAACTATTCAGTGAGCTTTTTTTTTTGCATCTTAATAAGTCTGCATCTTCAAGTAGAATAGGACATGAAGTGATATGGCAGCACACTGACTTACAGCACAGAAGCAAACTTAGACCATTTGTATAGTGCCCTCCCTCCTCTGTCTTTCTCGGGCGCCTTTTGGTTTTGTACTCCGACTCCAGAGGGGGATTTTGCACTTCAGCCAAGGTGGATGGAAAACAAGCTCATGATAAAAGCCTGACCTTTGTCTTGGCTCTATCATTTTGCTGCAGGGACAATGTTGAGGGGAAGATGGCAGACAAATGTCAAAAAAAATGCCATTGCTCAGTGAGGTGGAAATAAAGGCAGACTTTGATATGTGTGGCAGCACTTGCCTCCTCTCAGTGTTTTTGTTTCCGCCTGTGTAGTGTAGAACTATAAATGCTCCTTTATCATTTTTTTCAGCTTGTCTATGAACCTTTGAGAGCGATTGTTTGTTGTTGTGTTTTTTTACCATGGTCAAAAGCCTGCTGGATGTTTTCACAAGGCGGTGTGTGCACTTTCTGCTTTGGATTTGTTAGGCTCAAAGGCTGGCGGGTCCCCGCTGCAAGGCTGCTCTGCTCTCCAGCCTGCCACTAAGCACCCCCCCCCCCACCCCCAGTCCTCCCAAGTACTAACCAACACACAGAAACACATTCATGTACTAGACACCAGCCACTTGGATCATGGCCAGACTGAAACCTGTGGACCTGCCAGGACCACAGAAGAAGCATGCACACAAACATGCACAGGTTTATATACTACCTTTTACACCTATATTCGCACAAGCACACCTAGGAGCAGCGCAGAGCAGCCTCTGAATTGTTGGGTTATTCCACTCTCAACAAAACTAAAAAAAAAGAAAATAAGCACAGTGTGGTCCTGCTTTATCTCACTCAGCCCAGGGCTACAAACAGCTCATAATCTCAAGAAACTAAATCCAAACAGAACAGCCGCAAAAGGCCAAACAGAGGGCAACAGGTGAATTATTTTCTGGCCATGTCATGATTTTCAATTACAACCCAGAGGACACACAAGGTGTATGTGTACGTGTTTTTCTTTTCTTTTTTTTTGTGGATGGTATGAAATGGAGTGTAGCTTCCATTGTGTCCTCTAGACCCTGTTCTGAGATGATAGGACAGCAGAAGGAGCTCTGTAGCAGGCACAGCGCAGGTCAGGATGTCACTGTCTGAAAGGGACTGCGGAGGGACAGCCTCAATGTGACCCAGGTGTTTTGGCAGGAACACATTTTCTTGTGCTGTATGCTCAGACTGACTAATGAACTTGCTTGCATTCTACTCAAGGAAAGAAAGCAAAAAAAAACCCCTCTCCGCCATATGGAGACTAAACACATAATATCTTCAAGAATTTCCCATTAGTTCCAGTAGTAAAATGTTGTTTTCTTTTAAGAAAATGTCTCCTAATGGGATTTACCCTTTCACATTTTTCTCAATTTTCTCACAATGTAATTAAAGGAGTTTAATTGAACTTTATTTAAAAATAGGCCACTTTAATGAGTAAAGAGTATGATTCATATACAACATATTGACAAAAGAAGTGGGCCACACCTCTTAATCTTTTCATTCAAGTACCTACAGTAGCCATGCAGTCTGCCTTTAGAAACCTTGGGCAATGAATGGGTTCCTCCAAACTCTAGTATTAACATCAGCACAAAAGATGTGTGGCAGGAGCTTGATGACATGGGTGTCCATGGCTGAGCAGCTGCCCGCAAGACTTGCATCAAATTAAGTGCTGGTGTAATGCACATCGCCACTAGATTGTGGAGCGGTGCAAACGTGTTCTGTGGAGTGATGAATCACACTTCTCTAATTGGCAGTCTGATGGATGAGTCTGGGTTTTGCGAATGCCAGGAAAACATTATCTGTTTGACTGCACTGTGCCAACTGTAAAGTTTGGTGGAGGGATAATGTTATGGTGGTGTTTTTCTAGATTTGGCCTGGGCTTCTCAGTTTCAGTGAAGGGAAATCTTAATGCTTCAGCTTACCAAGACATTTTGGAAAATTCTGTGTTCCAACTTTGGGGGAACAGTTTGTGGCCCTTTTCTGTTCCAGCATGAATGCGCTCCAGTGCGTAAAGACATGGTTCGACGAGTTTGGTGTGGAAGACCTTGACTGAGCCCTGAGCTCAACTCTGCTGAACACCTCTGGGATGAACTAGAATGGAGATTGTGAGCCAGGCTCTCTCATCCAATTTCATTGTCTAACCTTACAAATGTTCTTCTGGATGAATGGGCAAAAATTCCCACAGACACACTCCAAAATCTTGTAGAAAGCCTTCCCAGAAGAGTGGACGCTAGAAGCTGGAAAGGGGTGACCAGTGTATAGTATAGGTGGCCCAATGATTTTGTCCATATAGTGTATGTCCTATGTGAAACATAAAACATAAACATAACTCAGTTTGAGTCCCTTGTAGCATTTCATATTGCAAAGCTGAGAATCTTTTCTCATCTACTTTCAAGATCCTGCTTTAGCAAAACACATTACTGTCAAGTTTCAGACTTTTTATTCATTATATCATCCAGTAATTGAGAATAAAATAAGCTAACAATGCTGTCCCGCAGAACTACTCAGATCCTTGCAAATGCAATGTTTAGGTAGCTGTACAAGTCCAGTTCAGACATGGCTTTGTTTCTGAGTTGGATCAAGATTTTTGAGAATCTCCAAGCAGACTTGGTTGTTTTGAATGCTGGCATGGTAGAAATAAAAGGTGGCATTCACTTCTTGTCTATTTCAAGTGCATGTTTAATTTAAAAATCAAAAGAGCAGTGACTGAGATATCAAGTATAGGTCAAACTCCCCATTCATAGACCTATACAACCTAATTCAATAGAGTTGGTTTTTGCAACCTTCCTGGTTGATAAATGCCCACATCTTTTAAAACTAACACCCACAGATCTCAATGCAGGCCGTCTGCAAGGATTGCAAAGGCACACTGACACAATGACTACACTTTAATGTTGTGCAAAAGTGCACTAATATGCTTATTTCACTAAGTGCAAAAATAAATCACTTCAGCACCTCTAAAATATCCTTAAGCTACATAATGATTCAAAACAAAAACAAACTTACAACATGTAATTTAAGTTTTATTAGCTTACAGACTACCAATGTTACCCCCCTACTCACTGCATTCTTACATGTAATGAAGTCTTCTCCGCTGCAGATGGTTCCTGTCTACTTGCTCTGTGAAGCACAAAGCGAGGACACTGACTGCAAAGAAGATTAAAGTTTCCAAAGATCTCCAAGGTTCAAGGAAGACATGGATCACTGCAAAGATGAAGCGGTAGTGGGAAAAGGAAAGAAAAAAGCACTGAGACACATCCGCTGACAATGGCAGAGTGGGGATGTTTCTTGATAATTTGCAGCGACCCTTTGATGGACATCTCTTAGCCTCTTCGAGCTGGCATGAGCTCCCAGCTTGCAGTGTGGCTGTAATTGTCTGTTGATCACAGTGAGGGCTAACTGTCTTTGCTGTGTTTGCTTTTCATTATGCTGATGTATTCATCATGGCCCCCTTTTGTTGACCTTATCAATCAGAGTTTAATTTCCTACAGATTTCTTTTTAATTACAACTGTTTCTCTTCCTCCCCTGTCCCCCCGGGGTCTTTTCAGATTGCAGCACCCGCCCGTTAAGAGGTGGCACCTGCCAGCATAGTTAAGGTGGCACACTGTTGCTTGGTCAGAGATTAATCAGCTATTATAGCGCCCCTGCCATGCCCGGAGCCTCAAGTCAAATCCACGACTCTCGGCTTAATTGGCAGTGAAATAACAGAGGGAGATAGTCCTGCTGACCTGCAGCCAGCAGTAAAGGGTATCTGAGCTCCAGCATTCACCTTTCAGCTTTCACACAACCTGATTATATTAGCCTGTACAGGTTTGATAACTGTATCTTCCACAGAAATGATTCAGTGGCCTTTACACAACTCATTTGTGAAAAGACAATAATTCAATACAGTGGTTATTATGGAAATGTATGAGTAATACAGTTGATGAATTTAGTTGCTACGCATCCAATACATAAAAAGCAGAGAATATGGGAGAGCTGAAGACCGTAAAAGTTGGAACCAGGTTTCATTAAAACAAATAAATTTTTTTTAAAAGACCACAGTTTTTTGGAGAGCTGATAAAATCAACACAGCATTAGATCAGGCTGAGCCCAAAACCACAATCCCAGCATATCAACTGCTCTCTTATTCAGTTACCAAATGCTGCTTTAGCATAGCTATTCCTGACTTAATCAGTGTCATTTCTGTTTTGTTCTTGAGGCTTCCTGCTGCTCCACCTATGCCCAGCTTTCCATGCATCCACATATTATGCTTACCGGATATACGTACGTGTGGAGAGGTCCAAGAACAGAATTGGTACCTTTCGGCTGCTCCCTTGTATTCTCCACCAAGGGGTCGCCACAGCGGATTAATCCGCATTGGTAATTTGGGAGAGGTTTTACGTCGGATGCCCTTCCTGGCACAACCCTCCATGGTGAGAGAGGCTTCTGTCCCCACCTGGGACTGAACCAGGGACCTTTTGCTTGTAAGGCGAATGCACAAACCACTATGCTACAGGGGACACTAGGTCCAAGAACAGAAACATACAGCAAAATATATTTTACTGCAGATGTAAATAACTATAGTAGTCCTGGTTAAACTGGCTTCTGTCAGTGAACAGAATTCACCCACTGACTTTCCTCTCAAGCAATGGTGATCAAAGGCCATTGTATTTGAATACTAGCATATACTAAGAAAACACTATAATATCATATGAGCTTTGTCCTCTGCTTGTTAACAGATAAAACAGAAAATTATGTGGCTGATTTTTGCTCTGTCCCTAAATGCAACAAGACCCTTGCATCTCGGTCAAATTCATCTTCAGCCAAACAGCTGCAAGATTTCACGAGCTGCTGGCAAATTGACCTTCCTCCATTCACAAACACAGGTTATCGCATGCCATTTACTGAGTGCTTTTAGTATCCATTCAAGTTGTTTGCTTTTAAAAATTGGGGTTACTCAAAGTGCAGGGTTTTTTCATGTGTGGGCATGTCTGTTTGGTCATTTTTTAAGCACACATCCTATTATAGTCTGTCTAAAGCCTGTAGGCTCTAGTACCACAGAGTTCGATCAGATGTCGAAAGCACCAGTTTTCTCATTGGTGTGTATTGTTAGTGCACAAAAGCTTGAAGATTTTTAGCAAAGAGAACAACTCATAGCAGGGCTTCTTTCTACCTGCAGAGAGAATAATATGCAGACAAATTTGTCTGAAAGGGGTATCAAATTCTTTTCAGACTGATTAGAGGATAAACCCTGCGCAGTTTGGATTCAAAGCATCAATGATGAGTATGTGGCTAACCACTTTCTTTTCAAGGCATTAGTGCTTGCAGTCGTGAGTTTGATCATGTTAAGCGACTCCAGTGTTTCCCCTGGGAACCTCTGGGACTGATGGTCCAGCTTATTCAATTCTCTTCCCAGCCCCTCTTCAACTTCTGATGTCCTGCATTATTTCTAAGAAGAAAGAAGCAGATCATGCACTTTGTGGCACTGACACAGGATCTTGTCTCACGCTGTCAATACATGGGCCCCATTCTGTTAAGAGGGTGTCAGCATTGTATTTCTTACCACTGAATGGATGAGCTGTAGTTGGAGGTTAACACGTAGGTGGTAAACCCATCGAGGTACTGTGGCGATTACTGGAGGTGGCCTCCGCTTTAATGGTCTCATCACTTTTCGTGAAAAACCATTCCATCCCACACACACAGAGATCGGTGAGGCTTTAAGATCTATTTAACCCACAATGGCATTTCAGCGAGACTGGAAGGATGCACTCCATCTTGTGTATACGTGATATAACAAAGGTCACCAGCACAAACATATTAGTCAACTCATTTGTTATGTTTAGTTGTTTGGACTTGTCAAGCAAAGAGGAAAAACTTGATTTTTAGTTTTTTGAAAGTATGCATTCTTGCTTTCAGCTTGTCATACTCTGATGCTTGGTCACATTTTACGCTTTTTAATGTAATGGGTATTTTGCCGGATGACGATGTATAACACCTTACAAAAACCTTGATAATATGGTGGGTGGGGTTGTGGATGGCATAATTACACGCAGCGCCAAAAGGTTTCTGGCTTTTGATTTAAGTCTCGCTTTGATTAGGCTGAGTCAAAAAGCTTCAGTATTGAGTTTAGTAAACGATAGCTGTTGTGCCTAACCATGCTGGCGCATACCACACCAGCTGCTACACTGGGTACGATCCCCTGCACAGCCTACCCTGCAAGTTTATGTGACGAGCTGGGAGTGAGACCAGGTTGGCTGGAATGCTTTCCCCAGAGAAAATTATGATCATGCTAAACAGAACCTTTGGGTCAGCGTGACACTGCTAAGTAGTCATGGTGAGCAGCATGAATGGAGGATCAAAGATTAAAAGGTCGATAGGGCTTCTATGCTGTGAGAAGGCTGAATGCGAAGCTGAGGACAAGCCCCTTCAATTCTCCAGACTCCTCATTAGTTGTCATGCATTGTGCTCAAACAGTAGTATGCCCTGTATTAGACATTTATTAGGGTTATGCACTTGCTCTAAGTTGGAGAGGAATATTTGCTTTTTCCAAACCATCCGTTTGAAAATGTCTTACTTTCTGTTTTCCCTGTATTTTGTAGATATGCTTTATCTGGTTTATTTCCAGTGTGCTGATTGTTCTGTATTTGTATGGCAACTAGTGGCGTCTATTGCACAGAATCCCTGGTGGGGCACAGTGAACACTCACATGCATAGTACTTCCTCAGTGAATCCAAATACAAATGCAACTCCTCAGTTAAATCCTAAGCATCCATTGATATACCGAGAAGCAGGAGAAGTAAAGACATATGTGTGGTATTATCAATAACAGCATTTGAGCACACAAAGCTGTTATATTAACGTGTTATACTGCATCAAATTACAAATCCAAACTTTTTAAGCAGTAAATGATCATGCTATAAGACATCAAAAGCAAAATTTCAGAGCAGGGAAACCCATTGCTTTTAAGCTCCTTAACTTACCATCGAAGCAACTTTTCTATAATGCAAAAATGACTCCCCAGTGGAGTTCACTGCTTGAAAATAAAAGTTGTACACAATCTTTCATCTGGGCAAACTTCACATTCAATCCATGCATGAATCCAGGAACGTGAAGGTCAATGCCACATTTATGAGGGGAATCAATCTTCTCTGTCCACTGTATCAGCTCTTCCAAGCAGCCTAATCTAATTGCATTTTACACATACAAGCCACTGCCAGTCTTACCAAAAAGATGCTTGAGATCCTTGAATCCTGAGGTGATCCATGTGGTGTCTCCTCCAAAGAGCAGAAAGGAAAGCAGAAGAGTTTTGGCAACACTTGCAGTCAACCTTGCTTTTCTTTTGAACCATTCTGGACTGTAGGATCAGTTTTTGTCCTTTGTGGATTTCAACAGCTGAGTGCTGTTAAAAATCCACTGCCTGGCGTTGTCATAAGCTGAATCTAACTTTTATTCATTTGTCCACTTGTTTCCATTTATTACCCTGCTGCTAATGACTAACACAACAGCTAGCTGTTAAATTAAAGAGACCAATAATGTCTTCACTTACGTCAAATCAGTTAGTGGTACTGTCAGCCAGCACGGGGCCATCCTAATCGGGCCCCACAGCTCATTACTGAAAATGTGCATCACCTGCTCACTTGCTTAAACAAAGGCTGACAGGCCGACTTAATGCAAACCAAAGGAAGACTGTTAGGAGCAGTCCTGACTTTGATGCAAGAGCTGTAGCAAGATATTTGGAATGCATGACAGTGCTGCCATTGTCATATGTCATAAATACACAACAGAAGCTAGTTGTGAAGAAAGATGTATATGTATTGTTGGACCTAATTATTGATCGTGTTCAGTGCT
>VUQH01086061.1:0-11940 GCA_015106775.1 Etroplus canarensis | reverse complement strand
CATCTTCTAATAGTCACACCTCACATCCCCCATTTTCTGAAATACAAGATAATACAAAGTATTTTTTTTACAGAATTAAGCATTATTGCTACCAATATTTTACATGTTGTTAAAAAGTTTTGTTGCAGTGACAGTTACACAAGCTGTAACAGATAAGTATTCATACACAGCCAGGGAAGCTCGCCTGGCTCAAACTGTGCCAGAATGTGAGATAAGAAACTACACTGACTAATTAAATGCATGCAAACATCAAGATTTCTTCTAGATGACATGGGAACATAAAAGCAATATTTGAACTGTTTCGCTGTACTGATGATCAATTAAACACTTAACATTAGGATAACTTTGCAGAGTTTCCCATTACATTAGCTGAGTTTTCAGAATCTGATTAGCTTTGAAACTGCTGCATGTTGCACAGCTGGACGTCGTGGATTTTAATCATTTCACCAGAAACAATGTAAATAAAGTTTCAAGCATTTTCTTCTCTGTTTTCTCTCATTTCCCTTGGCCTTGTTAAACTTTACATTCCCTCCATTTTCCTGTCATATTTAACTCTTCCTCCAGCTTTATAATGTTTTTACTTTTATTTTTATTTATTAAGGCATAAATAAAGACACAACTGTGATCTAATGGGCTGTCTCACTGTAGCATTGAACAAAAGATTCAAACTGAATTATGTGAAGCCTGATCTCAAGGTTTTAAAGTGTTACCTGGCATCCAGAAGAAGGTCAGTTCAGATGCTCTGTGTGGATGCGCTGATGTTTTTTTAGGTTACAACTCACAGTATAAGACTTTCCACACTGACCACAGCTGAAAGGTTTTACTCCAGTGTGAATGTGCTGATGTATCTTTAAGACAGCCATTTTAGTAAAAGATTTTCCACACTGGCTGCAACTGAAAGGTTTAACTCCACTGTGGATGAGCTGATGTGTTTTTAAGCTACTAATATGGGTAAAAGCCTTTCCACACTGCTCACAGCTAAATGGTTTAACTCCACTGTGGATGAGCTGATGTGATTTTAAGTCACTAATGTAAGTAAAAGACTTTCCACAGTGCTCACAGCTAAATGGTTTAACTCCAGTGTGGATGAGCTGATGTCTTTTTAAGCTACTAATATGAGTAAAGGCCTTTCCACACTGCTCACAGCTAAATGCTTTAACTCCAGTGTGGATAAGCGTATGTGTTTTTAAGTCACCATTCCGGGTAAAAGCCTTGCCACACCGCTCACAGCTGAATGGTTTAACTCCATTGTGGATGAGCTGATGTGTTTTTACGTGACTAATATGAGTAAAAGACTTTCCACAGTGCTCACAGCTAAATGGTTTAACTCCAGTGTGGATGAGTAGATGTGTTTTTAAGTCACTATTCCGAGTGTAAGTCTTTCCACACCGCTCACAGCTGAATGGTTTAACTCCAGTGTGGATGAACTGATGTCTTTTTAAGTTACTAAGCTGTGTAAAAGTCTTTCCACACTGCTCACAGCTCAAGGATCTGCCCCCACTGTGGATGTGTTGGTGTCCTCTGAGCTTTATCTTTTCAGTTATTATGTCTCCACAGGGATCACAACTGTATGGTTCATCCGCCTTTGTTGGCGTTGGGCAACTTTCGCTGGCGTCAGAGCTCTCAGGTCTCAGCTCTCTTTTGCTTCTTTGCGTCTATAGTGATCAAAAAAACAAAACAGTGAGATGCACTTAAAGAACATGCATGAGCTACAAATCCTTTGAATTCAATTAACTTTAACATCAAATATTTAAAAAATTAACATGTGAACATCTCAGCTTCTCTATAGTACCATGCTCAATTCGTGAAAAAATCTTCATCAAGTCTGCCACCTTTGTTAGAAGAATTATATTTAGAATTATGATTTTGTAATGATGATCATTGTGTGTGTGTGTGTGTGTGTGTGTGTATTCAAACTTGTGAAGAAGTCCTTGTATAATCTTAGGACAGAATGTTTTAAGAGGCTGAGTTATCAAACATTGTTTGAAAGAGATATGAAACCTTGTTTGTAATGCGTACCATCCTCCCAGAACTTTGTGGATGAGCAAGAGAGGTGATAAAGCTGTCACGTCTTAGGGAGGAAGCCGTTGCTGAGGAATGTCAAGGTCTTTATTAATTAACTTCTGCTGACAGCGGCTGACAGCGCCCTTTGTCAGAGACTGCCTCTCTGTGCAAATGTAACTCTGTTATTGAGAACATGTTGCTCCCTTGCAGCAAGTAATACAGTTTTAAAAGCTGATTCCTGGGTAACTTTATAGTTATTTTAAAATAACCACAACAACCACTGCAGTTTTGGAATCTTAGTATAATAACTGTGTCAGATCTTATTTCAGATAAAGAGCAACACCCTCAAAAACCTTTGGGGGAAAAATTAAGAAGCCTGAAATCAAGGGAACATACAAATAAAGGTAATTTCATGTAATGAAAAGACATTTGTCAAGGGATTATTTTGAGTGGAGTTTTCTCTCAAGGCACTGCTGCTCATTAGATAGTTCTTCTATTTTAGACCACTCTACAATAGATCAGCAGTTTGTGAAGTACTCTGACCAGCATTTCTGGACCCAACAACTATCTCACCTTTAAAGTAACTAAAATCTCCTTTTGTCCCCTTTCTGATGCTCAATTTTAACTTTAGAAGGTCATCATGACGATGGCCATGTGATTGGCTTATTATATAGATATTTGCGATAACGAACATTCAAACAGGTGCACCCAAAAAAATAAGCCAACAAATGTACAATATGTTTATGAATGTTCTGTACAGTTTGTGATATTATGTTGTTTCCTATGTGGCATTTTCCTTTTAGTCTAAGTGACTAAGTGTCACTATGATTTTTTTCTTGTGTTTTAAAGAAGAAATGTAAGGTTTTATAGACACCCTTTTTACATGTTTCTCCGGTAGCTACAAGAAACAACACAAGGAAACAAAAAAGCCGCCAAACAATAACATCACAGCATTGATCTGATTGATTTGTTTTAATTTTTAAACCTCAGTGACAGCAGTGAACAGTTTACAGTGACATTTTTTTCACCTTTTTTGAAGAACTCATTTTTTTCTTTACGATGACTGTGCTGTTCCTCTGCACCTCCATCACACTCCTCTCCTCCTCACCTGTGACATCAAACACATTTGGTTTATTTTAACTCAGCAATGAAGTGTCAGAGAGTCTAATGTGTTTCTCAGCACAAAGTAAATATTCAACCCAAAGTTTTATTTTTAGTTGGGTCATTTCATTTAACAAAAATATCTATTATGAAAACACTCCCACCTGACCCCCACAAAATTAGCTTAATATCAATCTATTTATTTTTTTGTAATAATAACTATAATATATTTTGAAGCCAGCAAGAAGAGGAAGTGAATGAAAGCAGAACCAAGGATTAAATGGTGAAAGCTGAAGAAAGAAGAATGTGCAGAATATAGGGAGGAGTTGAGACAGGCTCTGGGTGGCAGTGAAGAGCTACCAGATGACTGAGAAAGTGGAGCAGAGGTGGTGAGAGAAATGGCCAAGATGATATTTGATGTGTCCTCTGGACAGAGGAAAGAAGACAAAGGGACTTGGTGGTGGAAGGAGGAGGTACAGGAAAGTATTCAAAGGAAGAGGCTGGCAAAGAAAAAATGGGATAATCAGGGAGATGAAGAAAGCAGAGAGGAGTACTGGGAGTCTAGGCAAAGAGAGGTGGCAAAGGAAAAGATTCATAGTGAGTTGTATGAAAACCTGGACTCTAAGGAAGAAGAGAAGGATGTGTATCAATTGGCGAGACAGAGACCAAACTGGAAAAGACACACACCAGGTAGAGATGGAAATAGAATGTGTTAAGAAGATGGAAGGAGTTGTTTGTTTGTTTGTTGATGGAAGGAGTTGGACTTTGTACTATGCTACAAAATTAGGTTGTTCTTTGCATTGTAGGGTGTCCTTTGCATTGTTTGCAACTATTGCGCATGTTGCACACGTTGCACTTTATTTATTTATTTTTTTTAATCTTTTAAACTTAAATTTTAAACTGTGGGGAAAAAACCTAGCTCTGTTTTTCATACATCTCTGTCACATGTCACATGTTTATATGTTGCACCAGGTGCTGGAGAAACCCTATTTCATTTCACCATGTTCTGCATCAGCTATATGTGGTTGAAATGACAATAAAGCTCTCTTGAATCTTGAATCTTGAGGAGCTGATGATTGAGGAAACTGAGAGAAAAAGAAGGATCAATGGAGGAAAGACAGTGAACCAGGATGAGCAAAGGATTCAAAAGGAAAAAAATATGAAGAGGATGAAGTGTGGAAAGGTCCAGATGACATACCTATGGTGGTATTGACACATCTAGGAGCGCGCAGTGGACTTTTTACATAGATTGTTAAACACGATCTTGAAGAGATTCTTCTGCATAAGATAAAGTCAGGTTTCGGTCCAGATTTCTTTATTTATACCTATTGGTAGATTTGTTCTGCGCTGATATCCTTAATAGACAAATGAGCAACACCATAACCAAAATTAGACCATTGAACTTTTTAGTTTCTTTACTTTATTTGCCTTTTTTGCAAAATCCATTACCGTCTGTCCCTTCACATTCCTCTCCTTAACACCATACCTCCCCAACACCTCCTCATCCCCTCTGTTCCCTTCACCTACATGCCCATTGAAGTCTGCTCCAATCACCACTCTCTCTCCCCTGGGAATACTCTCTACCACTTCATCCAGCTTACTCCAGAATTCCTCTTTCTCTTCTAACTGACATCCAACTTGTGGGACACTAACAACGTTCAGCAACACAACTTCAATTTCAGCTTCAAACTCATGATTCTGTCTCACACTCTCTTCACCTTCCTTCAAGTTTACCAGACACAAATCACAGTCTCTCCACCCTCCCACCTTTCCTTCTCTCTGTGTGCCTCCTAACACCCCCTCCCCCTCCTTTGTCTTCACTAGCAGTATCATAGTTTTCAACCTGCTGACTAACAGCACCAAGGTCCTCATCGTTAACCCAGCCTCGACCGATGGAAAACTTACTGATGATCTGAAAACTTGATTTGGCCAAGATTCTAGACTGGATCCTCTTCCTGATGCAACTCTCCCCATTTATCCAGGCTTAGGACCCCCCTCACCCCTCAGCTTGTTGCGTGGAACAGACCTCACTGAAAGCAGCAACAGCGTGCAGAAGATAAGGAGTAAAAGAAAAGATTAAGATGAACTCTGTGGTTACCTTTGGAGGAGCCCAGGCAGCAAACCAAGAGAACCTCAGCTGTTCTCAGTCCATGTTATAGCTGTCCTCTGGCTAAACTTCTTCTTTGCTTTGACTCGAGGTTGTTCCACCGGTTCAGAGCTGCATTATCTCTTCCTGCAGATCTGGAGAAAAATTGCTTTGTTCAGTCAGAGTCACAATGCAATTTATTCAAGTACAAATTTCAGAGAGTTTTCTCATTTAATACATATCCATTTTTTTTTAACTGAGGACATTTTTAGTCACTAAAGGTATTTTGCAAAAGATTTTACACACAATATGGAAAGTATATTTCAGTCTATGACTGGTTCTGACAAAACAATGGCCGGCAGCGACTCAGTCCATAGGTGTACTTCTTTGGGAACCAGAGGGCTGCTGGAGGTTGCCAGCTCAAGACTTGTCTGTGGAGGCAGGAGGCACAGGCCAATTTTCAAGCTCTACCCTGGACTCAGATATGTGGATGTGTACTGGAAGATTGAAGAGGTGTTGGCTCATCACCAATGCGTCCCTGAGTAAGGCACTGAACCCCCACATTGCTCCCTGGTGCTCGCAATGGGCAACCTTTTTCTCACCTCTCCACCACTGCATGGTGTGTTCTGTATGTGCATGGAAATCACTCGGACTGCATGTATGTCAAGTGTGTGTACGGACAGACGGACAAAATGGTGGTGGACAGACGGACAAAATGGTGGTGGCTAACCAACCGGATATAGCGGTGGTAGACAAGTGGAAGAAGACAGCCGTAGTGATAGATGTAGCGATACCGAATGACAGCAACATCAGGAAGAAGGAGCACGAGAAGCTAGAGAAGTACCAAGGGCTCAGAGAAGAGCTTGAGAAGATGTGGAGGGTGAAGGTAACGGTGGTCCCAGTGGTAGTCGGAGCACTAGGTGCAGTGACTCCCAAGTTAGGCGAGCGGCCCCAGCAGATCCCAGGTACAACATCCAAGATCTCTGTCCAGAAGAGCGCAGTCCTAGGAACAGCTGAGATACTGCGCAGGACCCTCAAGCTCCCAGGCCTTTGGTACAGGACCTGAGCTTGAAGGACAGACCGCCCGCAGGGGTGAGAGGGGATTTTTTTTTTTTATGTACATGAAAACATTATTCAGCAATAGCACATCATTACAATGCCACTAAGTGATTTTTATTATTAATGATTAAAATTAGACATATAACCTACTATGCCACTATAACCTCTACAGGTGAACTTAGTTTGACCTTCTCTACACTTTAGAATGCATAGGTCCAACTGTTCATTGTTTCAGTACTTTTTGCATAACTTTTTGTTTTCTAACAAGGTGCTTAACGGCAAAATTCACAACTGATGTTCAATCCATGAATCGACCAATTAAGGTTCTGGTTCAATTAGAATTGGTATTTACAGTCCTCTTCATCATGCTGTTCACATTTTGACTCCATGAGACCAAGACGACATCTAATAATTGATCACTCGTCATTGCGAGAGTTTAAACAGGATGTTCTCTGAGGGAAGTGGCCACTGAGCTTAGAGTGTCACAGAGTGTCATCAGCAGGTTGCAACAGAGACACAGAGAGACTGGAAGAGTCACGGAAGTCAAGCTGGAATTGATGGTCAAGGTCACATGACAAATTATCGAGACACTGACATTTGTTGGCTTTTGTTTCAATAAATTGTTTGAGATGAGGAAATCACCATTGCATGCTTCTACTTAAATGGCCTACTCTTTGATATAATATCACTGTAGTGTGAACTTTTTACATTTTCCATAAATTTAACCCAAAAGACAAATATTCTTAACTTTTTGTGAGTAGTGAACATTGCACTGCAGGTCCTCATTAGAGTCCCGATCCGAGTCAAGATCAGTATAAAACTGAAAACCACAAAGTTTGTTCCTGTAATCTGATCAACACAGCAGAGAATAACTGCAGGTTTGACTCAGTGTTTCTACCAGGAAACAGTAGCATTCAGAGCAGGAAGAGACAGAGGAAACAGAGTCTGCTCTTAAACAAGAGTC
Source organism: Etroplus canarensis (assembly GCA_015106775.1). Classification (NCBI taxonomy): domain Eukaryota; kingdom Metazoa; phylum Chordata; class Actinopteri; order Cichliformes; family Cichlidae; genus Etroplus; species Etroplus canarensis. The sequence goes on along the minus strand of VUQH01086061.1, from coordinate 4,726 downwards.
CTATAAGATGGAGGCGGAGCCTGTGGTGTCTCCATCCTGATCAGATGGACTTCAGGATTCATCTTCCACCCGTAGAGCTGAAACCTGAGAGACAGCTCCTCACCTGTTGATGTGCTCACACACATAATGATTTACCCTCACATCTTTATAAGAGCTCATGCAGCTGTGCCACCTGAGGACTTTCTAACAAAGAGGACATGAGGAGGTCTCATATGATGTTTGTTACTGTCTTTCATAAACCTGACATATTTCAGAGACACGCAAGTCACTTTCTTGCTTGTAAGCCATCCACAGCTTGTATAAGTCTGGGGCAGAGCAGCGAGTACTGTGCCCCACATTGTCCTGTTGTAATATTAGCATGTAACTTTTCTTCCCTCTACAGTCCACAGAGAAAAGAACCCACTCAGAGACTCTGACAGAAGAAGAACAATATTGTCTTAACACTCACCCTGCCTCAGCTTCTCTTTTCTTCCTTCTGTTCTCTGAGAGAAAATGGCAGCTGCACTCGCCTCCTTCCTGTTCTCATGTAACAGAATCATGTGGTCTACATTTACAGGAAGTTTCTGTGGGTGCCACGTTAAAGACGTGCTCCTGAGGCTGAACTGAAGGACTGAACACTTTGACTTTGATTGTTCTTCTTCATTTACTGGATGTCAGTAATGAAACACACTGTACATCCTAATTAGTTAAAAAAACCTAAAAACTGATTAACTTAAAAAAAAAATAAGTAAAGTGGAATAGGAAATATACGCTGTACTGACAAAGCATTATTTTATAGTATTATACTTACACTTCAGTGTAAGTGGCTAAAAACTGCAGCGTAATTATTATTCTAATTTAGACGTACTCTTGATTTAGCACAGAACTCAGAATTGCTAGTTTAAATAACAAATGTGAAAGTTCTGGCATGATGTAATTTCTAAGTTGTCTTTATTGGAACAGTGGTTGCATTTTCTTGGTAAACTGATTTCCTCAGTGTTACTCAATTGATTTGATACAGATGGTTTGGATAGTGTAGTGGTAACACCAGCTACCTTTCACATGGGAGACCAAGGTTTGTATCCCGGGTGCAGGGTCTACCTCCTCATGCTTCAGTTGTTGGGAAATCAGACCAGTCTGGTGAGATGTGGGCTACTAGAATAAAGATAAGGCGCAAGTATTATATATACAGTGTCTTACGTGGCAGAAAGCACTAAGGGAGTTCAGTTTTAAGGTGCCATCCAGAAAGGCATAGACTGCTGTTGTGGCTGTGTTTTAGCTCGAGGGGGTGGAGGAGGAGGGCAGCGATAACCCTGTGTCCAGCCTGATGGGGTGGAGGTAGGGGGCTGCTCCTCTTCTGGCTGGTGAGCCAGAAGAGGAGCAGACTGAAGCCTGAAACAGCAGATAAAATATTATTTCTGAATAAAAACCTGTGAAGAACAAAACCTTTGTGACCTTGTTTCTGTGAATACTCTTACTCTGTGTGTAGACTTTTAGTTTAGTTTTTATATAAAGGTTTCTAAATGATTCTGAATCAACATTTTACCTTCATATTCTGTCACTTAGTTATTATTTAGTTTAATCTGTAATGTTTGTTGAGTGTGGGTGATTGTGTCTGCGTATTAAAGTTTTTTAAACAAATGTTTTACTCCTTTGAAAAAGAACTTAGTTGTACTTCTGGTGCAGTATCTAAGTGTTTTCTAACAACAAACATAATTCATTTGAATGTGTAATGTTGATGTAATCATTAATTAATATAAATGACCAAAGACATCAGCAGATTAAAATTATTTATTCATTTATTTATTCTTTGGACTCAGCATATTTACATAACACATCAAGGTACAAATCTGCTCAAAATGAAGGGTAAAAGGGAACAGAAAATAACAAATGCAGTCGAGTCTGTTCCCAGTCATCAGTATGACAAATAACTACAGTTTTTCTGAACTTTATTGCTGACAAGGGATCGAAACAGTGTCAGTGCTTCAGCTGTGCTCTTGAGAGGTTGCTATGGCTTCACTTGGCCACCAGATGTCATTGTTCTTAGTTAGACTGAAGCTTTGAATCTTTTTTGGCACATTTAGAAGGAAACCTTAGAGCTTTAAGAGACATTGGCTGCCCATCACTTCTAAAAGGGTTTTACTAAGCCAAAAGATCTCTGGTAAGACAAAGTTCATGAACATAAACTCTAGGCATGAAGAATCCACAGGAACCATGAAAACACACACAGCCAGAGATCCAACACTGATGACAGAACAAGGAGAAAGAGAAAGGCAGACGTATGAATACACAAAGACTAACAAGGCAAGTGGTAACAGTTGGGAAGGGAGCACAGGTAACAACAATCAAGGACAGCAAGTAAAACTGAATATAATACACAAGACCAGTCTGGTTACAAGAACAAACTTGACAGGAACACAGCAGGAAAACATCTGGAGAACTAAATAAAATAGACTAAACTAATAAAATAGAGAAGGAAATAGAATAACTGCTCAACTCAAAGGCACAATGAACTCAAAAATCATATAATTCATAAATGAAAACACAGACTATGACAAATGGTTTAACTCCTGTGTGGATGAGCTGATGTGTTTTTAAGTGACTACTCCGAGTAAAAGTCTTTCCACACTGCTCACAGCTAAAGGGTCTGTCCCCACTGTGGATATGTTGCAGTCCTTTGAGCTGTTTCTCCTCAGTTATAATCTTTCCACGGGGATCACAACTGTGTGGTTTATCTGTCATTGTTGGCGTTGGTTGACTTTCGTTGACATCAGAGTTCTTAGGTCTCAGCTCTCTTTTGTTTCTTAACACCTATAGTGACAAAAAACAAAACAATGAAATGTACTTAAAGAACAGACATAAACTACACAATCTTGGAATTCAAATAAGTTTTTCATTAAAGGTTTAAAAAAATAATGTGTAAAACTTTGTAATTTCTCTACGATGCTCTGCTCAGTTTATGAGAAATGCTTCTCCAGTCTGTCACTTTCCATGTTCTCCTCTGCACTTTTGGCATCTTTGTATAGTAACACTATGGAACCTTAATTCAGATAAAGAGAAACATCCTAAAATAACCCCAACAAGTTTCCATGTTCAGTTTTTGAACTCTTAGTATAGTAACACTGTAACTATATCTTATACAGGAGGTGCAACCTGAAGGAGGGAGGATACTGCAAGGTGGTGTCAGGGGAGAATGTACTTCTATCGAGTGGACAGAGCTATCGTCGAGGGAGGTAAGACCCGCGGGCTCTGTGTTTACATCAACGTTGCCTGGTGCCGCAATGCTGTCGCGGTCAGTGAACACTGCTCATCCCTGCTGAAGTTTATGGCTCTGAAGTGGTGGCTGTTTTATCTACGGAGGGAATTTATGACCATGCTGCTTCTGGTTGTTTACATCCCTCCCAGCTCCAACAACAACAACAGGAGTGAGGCACTGAATGAACTGTACCAGTACATCAGTGAGCAGCAGACAGCCCACCCAGATGCTTTCCTCATCCAGACTGGGAATTTCAACCATGCTGACCCTAAGACTGTTTCCCGAATTAAATCAGCACATTAACTTTCCAACTCGGGGAAATAACACACTGGACAATGTTTTCACCAACCAGAGATAAGCCGACAAGGCCCTTCCCCCCTTCCCCACCTCGGTGCATCGAACCACCTCACTGTTATGCTAGTACCCGCATACAGAACTCTGGTTAAAGTCACCAAACCAGTTCAGAAGCAAGTATGCGTGTGGCCAGAAGGGTCCTTAGAGTCACTTCAAGACAGTTTCACCACTACAGACTGGGATATGTTTAAGCAGGCTGCCACCTACAACTCCACCACAGACATGCAGGAGTGCACAGAGACTGTAACTGCATGGAAGATGTCATGTCCACTAAGTCCATAACTGTTTGGGCCAGTCAGAAGCCATGGATGATAGGGCAGGTCTTCAGGCTCCTAAAGGCTAGGAACGCTGCCTTCAGAGCTGGGGACAAGGAGGGCCTAAGGACACCTAGGACCAACCTATCCCTATGTGGTTTGTCTAAGTGGTGTTGCCGTATCTGTACGTCAGGTGTCTCTGAGGTTGAATGCAGAGCAAACGTCACTCAGATCAGGAGCTCCTGTAGTGATGGTGTGCAAGCATGATGGCTACGGCAGGGAACCATCAAGATTCTCCACCTGAGCACCCATGGCCATAACTCAAGACCATGTTGAACTTTTTGAAATGAAGAATGGTTAGTATTGTTTTAAATGTTTGCTCTAATTTCTTTTTTGCCAATATGTTTATTTTCTTTTTCAAACTTTTTCACAAACACTTAACATATACACATACATATACCCACTACACATACAAACTGTATACCCTTGCATCATCCTTCAATCTGAATAAACACAATGAAATTGGACTAGTTAATAAATTATGAAGGAAGGAAGGAATAAATAAATAAATAAATAAAATTTAAAAAGATAAAATAGAAAAAATATATATATAGAAAATAAAAAATAAAGAAATACATTTAGAAAAAAAAGGGGGGGAGAAAGAAAGAAAGAAAATGGGGGGCTACATTTTACAGCATTTGCAAGTTTCAGAAAAATCTAGCACTTTCATTTGTCATCATATTTATATATGGTTCCCAGAGTTTATCGAAGTCTTTTCGTTTGCCCTTGGCAATGTATGGTAATCTTTCCAGTCCAATACATTCAGAAAGTTCCTTCATCCACATTTTCATTGTAGGGGCATCCATACTCTTCCAGCATAGTG
>VUQH01086059.1:0-12726 GCA_015106775.1 Etroplus canarensis | reverse complement strand
GTGTGTGTCCAGCCCAGCCTACGTATGTATCTTTTGACCCATTTGACTGTGCAGTGTGTGCATATAGTTTATATGGGGGATATATATATATATATGAGGGCTGTGACTCAGGAGGTAGAGAGGGTAATCCTCCAATCAGAAGGCGGCAGCTCAATCCCTGGCTCGTCCAGCCTACATGCCAAAGCGTCCTTGAGCAAGACACCGAACTGCATTTGCTCCCTATGCATCCATCAGAGTGTGAATGTGTGTGTGATAGTTAAATGTGTTTAAAAGCGTAGAATGAAGCGCTGTATGAATGTGTGTGTGAACGGGTGAATGAGGCTTGTAGTAAAAAGTGCTTTGAGTAGAAAAGCTCTGTGTAAGTAACAGCCCATTTCTGTAATGTTAGAGCGGAAATAAGACCTGACCCAGTTGTCAGAGTTTAAGTTTGCCCCTGAACTGATCGCTTGATAAAAATGATTTAATTACTGTGAGTAATGAACTGCAATCATCTTTTAAAAGCTGGAGACTGCAGTCTGCTGACTGTGATAGAGTACGCATTGTATGATACGAGTCCTTGTCTCAATCCTTCACGTCTTTCTGTTTTTTTTTTCCCCATGTACTGCATCTCTGCTGGTTAAAAAGCCCCTTAGGAGGGTTGCCCCATATTTGGGGGTCTCTTGTTGAAATCGAGCCACTACACAACCAGTCATTACCCAAGGATAAGTCATTCATACCTTTCATTTCCTGGTCAAATCTGGACTCAGTCTGGCTTTTGAGCAGCCGTCTCTGATGCTCACGGTTCTTCTGTCGTGCATGCAGTCAGAAATGATAACCTGTGACCTGTTCTGTGATGCGTGTCGAGCAAGATCCACTGACTCTTTTCCTTCCCCCTTTCCTTCCCTTCAGCTTGTGACGGTGATCACTGGGGTCCTCACTGCAGTAACAGGTGTCAGTGCCAGAACGGAGCTCTGTGTAACCCCATCACCGGAGCCTGTATCTGCACTCCTGGCTACAGAGGCTGGCGCTGCGAGGCTCAGTGTGAAGTGGGCACCTATGGGAACGGATGCCAGCAGAAGTGTCAGTGCCAGAATGGAGCGGCCTGTCACCATGTGACCGGAGAATGCAAGTGCTCGCCAGGATACACTGGTGCTTTGTAAGTCAGGAGAGAGAACGTGTTAAGTCTGTTTCCTGCCTCTAATCCCAGCAGTGTGGTAAAAGAAAAAGCCCAGCATCTATAGAGAAACACCTTGTCTGTTGGATGGCGGTTGGTTTTGTGCTCTGTGTTGCCGGATTCCAGAGCTAGGTTCTCAAGTGCCTTTGTTGTGGAACACGTGCATGAGCTCATCTGTTGCTCAACTTGGGACCAAGTGACTGAGGATGTCAGGTCATACTTGAAGAGGGAGGCTCAGTGACTCATGTGACCAGACAATAAGCCCTTTAAGTTCAGCCAGTGCATGTGCGTTGATTTCCACTTCACACATGTCTAAAACGTCCTCCTACCTCATAATAGTAAATAGAGATTAGCCGGCCTTTATGCTGTGCTTTTCTGGTCGTAGTGACCACTCGAAGTGCTTTAGGCCGCAAGCCACATGTGAGCGTACTTACATACAGTACTTTATTCTGTGCACACTAAGCACTTTATCTACCTCACGTTTGCACAGCGGGAGGAAGCTGGAGTACCCAGAGAAGGCCAGGACATGCAAAGTCCACGCAGGAGCTGGAGATTCAAGCCCGGTACCTTCCTTCTGTGAGGCGAAGCGCTAGCCGCTGCTCCACTGTGCTGCCCTGGTCCCTGGTGATACAGTCCGCTGAAGCCAGTGTGGGCTGGTGCTTTCTGAACTTGTCATTACATCTCATTAAGATCCAGGCACCCTCTAGGCGTGATTATTTCACTCCATTTAAAGCACATTTATTTGTGTTGCCAGTCCCAGTGTCCAGGTTGCACTAATGCTTTGAATTTCATGGCGGCATTAAGGCACCTCGCAGAAAAAGATCAACTTTGTGTGGCTTTTAAGCAATGTAAAGAAGTAACATGTCAATAAACCCGCCTAGTGGTTCTCATGTTTTTTTGTTGTTTTTTTTTCTGGCGCGCGCCTCCCATCAGAAGCTCAAAAAATGTAATACCCAACACCCGACACTTTTGTCTGTCATTAAAGATAAAAAAGATAGGGAAATAAGGGTCGGCACAGTAGCATTCCTTTATTCTCACGGCGCGTTGCAACTCATTCATTCAGCTTAATCAAACTCCATATTTGTTGGCTGGTCATGTGCCCCCCTTGCATTGGCTGTATGTCCCACTAGTAGGCTCGCCCCACAGTTGTATGCACCCCTTTTCTCGCATGCACTGCAGCCCTGAACTTTTGCAGACACTTCCCGTCGGAGATGTCTGTGAGAACCTAAATGTCTGACACTGTCACACCAGAAGCTTTGAACTGTGTGATGTTTCTGCACCAATCTGTGCCAGTATGGGAACAGCGGAGGCTGTTGTCTGTGGTGGTCCTGTCAGGCAGCTCCCTCACCTACACTCCCCTGCGAAAACATGCTGAAAACCATGAATCATTTTCCTTCCTCTTCACAATCATGCACTGCTTTGTGTTGGTCTGTCAGGAAAAAAAAATCCCAATAAAATACATTTATGTTTGTGGTTGTAACATGACAACATGTTTGAGGGGGTATCAGTAATTTCACAAGGCTCTGTAAATCACACAGAATAATTCCAGCCCTAAGAATGCAGCTGACAGGAATGATCCCTTGCTGCGTGCTACATGTGAGAAAGGACAACTGCACACAAAGTGCCAACCTGATTCGCTCCACATTTTACGCCGTTCATGTAACATTCCAGCCTCTTCCAAATAAGCAGTTTGTCTCTCAGTTATATATCATCTCAGTTATATAAAGTGATTTTCCATACATTAAATGGTCTTCTAAATTTCACCAAGTGCTGCTTTCTTCTGTTCTGTAGCTGTGAAGACCTGTGTCCCCCCGGTAAACACGGCCAGCAGTGCGAGGAGAGATGTCCATGTCAGAATGGAGGAGTGTGTCACCATGTGACCGGAGAGTGCTCCTGTCCGCCAGGATGGATGGTAACAAAGCTTTGAAAAAAGGCGCTTTTATTTCTCATGCTGCCTGTGATCGTTTTGTGTTGTTGTACGCATACTTGACATAAGCGAACTCATCTAAAACTCCCTGCTGATAATAAAAACTGTGAGAAAAATCAGAGGTCAAGTGTCCAACAGCTGGCAGTAGAGGCAGATACCAGAGTGACGGTATCATCAGACATGCTGGTATTTTGTTTTGAGGTAAACCAGAGAGAAAATTGGGCTAAGATTCCAAAGCGTGAGCCTCTCCTCTGAGATATTATGAGATAAGAAAGCTCAAAGAGTCAGCGGTCATCTGGATAACTCTGACAGCTAGCAGAAAGGCTTGTCAGAGTCTGTTATAATCAGTACAGTGAGACCATGCTGTAATAGGATCTCTGTGAACTCTTGCCAAGGACCAGAATTCCGTTTTGAAGCTCCAGACTACAACACAAGATCAGCCTGTATACTGTACGTGTTTGCTGTTGTCATCTACAGGGCACGGTGTGTGGTCAGCCATGTCCAGACGGGAGATTTGGACAAAATTGTTCCCAGGAATGCCAGTGTCACAACAATGGCTTCTGCTTATCGTCCACCGGACAGTGTCTCTGCAGCCCTGGATACTCAGGAGAACGGTAAGTGAGACCTTCAGGACAAAGCCACACAGCCCAGCGCAGGTTGGCGTGACAAAGTCTTCTTTCATGGCACTGAATAACCAAGAACTGGGATATCCTCAGTGCCAGAAATCTGTTGCACAACTGCTTGTTCTTCTTTTGGCTGAAGCCCTTTTTTTAATGGCTGCAACTGGATGTTTGGGCTCGCTCTTCTGCTACTGACTGGATGCTGATGGTGCTGTGTGATAGATTACAATCTAAACAGGTGGTGCCTATGCACACATGGGTTTAATAATGAAACCTTATTGTGGTAGAATGTGGTAGAATGGTTCGTGTGCCCTAGTGATCTCAGGAGCTATGCTGTTGGGGGCCATTTGTCCCTGGTAGGGACGGGAAAGCAGCTTCCTGTCTGCACTCTATATGATAGGGATGGAATGTTGCTGAGCTTAGCTGAAGATGTAGTCAGACAACGGAGGGAACACTTGGTTGATATGCCTCTGCACTGGGGTGGTTAGCAGCCAACTGTGAAAGGGGCTGGGATGAGAATTAGCATCTCCACAACTGCAGTTGTCAGCTGGAAATGGGTGCAGTGCCCAGTCCTGGTTGGGAATGGGTTGCTGCCCCAAGTGGAGGAGAGAAGTATCTCGGGGTCTTATTCAAGAGTGAGGGAAGGAGCAGGCGATCGACCGCTTCACTGGCGTGATGTCTGCAGTGATATGGATGCTCTACTGGTCTGGTCCTCCAAAGGGTGTTTGTTTTCTCCTTTAGAGATAGAGTGAGGAGTTCAGCCATTCGACGGGGTCTCAGAGTAGAGCCACTGCTCCTCTGTGTTGAAAAGAGCCAGAGGGGAGGTCCGAGCATCTGACCAGGATATCTCCTGGAGGTCTCCTGGGTGAGGTGTTTTGGGCATGTCCAACAGCTGGGAATTATTGCAGAAGCTGACTTCTACTTGCACCTCTCCGTTGATACAGAATGATTTACAAATTTATGAGCACTTTTAGATGAAACACATCTTAATTAGGAACTTATGGTTTGGGGGAAAGCATTAGGAGGTTGACAGATGAGGTCAGACAGGAGTCTTCATAGGCTATGATGTTTGCAAACGACACCGTGATTTGTAGTGAGAGCTGGAAGGCGGTGGAAGAGAGCCTGGAGAGGTGGAGGTATGCACTGGAGAGAAGAGTAATGAAAGTCAGTAGAAGCAAGACAGAGTACATGTGTCATTGAGAGGGAGACAGGTGAAACGGTGAAGATGCAAGGAGTAGAGGTGGTGAAGGTGGATGAGATTTAAACTTGGGGTCAACCATCCAAAGCAATGGCAGAGCACAAAAGAGGTGAGGACGAGAGTGCAGGCAGGGCGGAGTGTTTGGAGGCACGTGTCAGGGGTGCTTTGTGACACAAGGATAGCAGCAAGAATGGAGGTAGAGCTGGAGGTGGAAGAGCTGAAGATGTTGAGATTTTCTCTGGCAGTGACCAGGATGGACAGGATTAGAAATGAGTCCATCAGAGGGACAGCTCAGGCTCAGATGATTTGGACACGTTCAGAGGAGGGATAGTAGATATATTGGACAAAGGAGATTGAAGCTGGAGCTGCCAGGCAGGAGGAGAAGAGGAAGACCACAGAGAAGGTTGATGGACGTAGTAAAGGAGGACATGCAGAGGATTGGTGTGAGGGAAGAGGATGCAGGGATAGGGTGAAATGGAGGCAGATTACTGGCTATGATGACCTAAAAAAAAGTAGAAGAAATAAAAAAAATAAGAAATGCCAGTCCTCCAGAGGACAGAACTTTGTTGTCCTTACTGGACCTGATTATGACATACATAGAAAATCTAAATGAAATCATCTGTGTATGCTTAACTCATCTACATCCTGCAGAGAGACAGCACCACCAATAAGCCCAGTCTGTGTTTTCGCAGACCGATCTCAGCAGAGCGCCCCACAGGGCTTTAGGCCCATATAATTACCAGTATCAGAGAGCATGCACCATATACTTTAGCAGACCAGTGACGCGACAGGAATAGCCCTTCAAGTGCACTTTTATGAGTAAATAAGAGTTTGAGGGAAACCAAACGTCATAGCACATATAGCATTGCTTGGAACGGAGTCGGCTATGCCACACCCGAACCCAAAGGAATCAATTAACAGGGCATTATCTGGCCCGTGGCAAGAGGGCGCACCAACAACTGGGAAATGAATTGCAATGCTTAATGACAGTGCTCTGCAAGAAAGTGGTGTAATGAGCGGGCTTTCATGAAGGGAGGGCCAATGGAGTCGCATCAGGAATTAATGGAGATGTTGAGAACCCGCTGCAGTTTTTTTCCACTGCTGGCTCGTAAGCTGGTTGTTTTGCTTAACCGTTTCCCATATTAGCTAAAACTCCGTGTCTTCGTTTTTAATTTAATTTTACTTAGGCTTTCTTTCATCCTCCACGCCCAGCCCTCTTGTGGTGCTCGAATCAAATTCAATACTGCCACTGGTTGGACAGTTAGTCCCTAAAGGCTGATCCCAGCATAAGGCAAAGGGTGGGTTAAAACCCTGGACAGGTTGCTTTTCCCTGCTGTCACATCCACGCTTACTGCCAGTTTATCATTAATTAACCCCTGGCCCCTTCCCATGGCAAGAATTCATATTTCATTTGAGAGAACAGTCATTGATCCTCTTCTCTTTTCCTGAATCGCTGACAATGGATATTTCTCTGTCTGCAAACAGGTGCCAGGATGAGTGTCCAGTTGGTACTTTTGGTGCTGGCTGTTCAAAGATATGTCGCTGCAAAAACAACAGCAAGTGCTACCACACCAATGGAATGTGTCTGTGTGAGCCAGGATACATGGGGGAGACGTGTGAGGTCCGACTGTGTCCCGAAGGACGCTACGGGCTGCGGTGCGACAGGAAGTGTCCGTGCTATGTCCAGAACACCCGCAGGTATGCGGTCGTGAGTGTTGCCTTAACCTCCTTCTGCCGGGGCAAAAGTCACTGCCCCTCGGTTGCCCGAATTTCAAAATATTGCTCTCAGTGTTTTTTTGGCTGTTGTAATGAAGAAGAAGAATCGCTGTGCTGTCTGTATCTGTCGGTGCGTCTGACCGCTGGCCCTGCAGACGGCTGAATGGAGTGATCAGTTAGGCTGGCACAGCTGGCTGTCTGCATGTGTCATTGCAGGGAACAGCTGCTCTGTTCCTCCTCAGTGGGACTGCTGTGTCAGGTAGGCCAGCTGTCAGTCAAGCTCAGCTACTAACAAACGTAGGCAGATTTCACCTGTGCTGATGTGCAGTTAATCGACACACTGCGGGCACAGAATTGAAAAGAATCATGAAGACTAGTTCACATTTACCGTAATTCAGTCAGATCCACGCCCACACGGTTAGAAGGAACCTCTTTATTTATCCTCCATTGTTCTGAATGATTATGATTTATAAGAGCATTCTGCTGCACAGAGCAAAGTTTATGGTTTCCCAGACACGGACTAAATCCCGTGCCAAACTAGAAACTTCTCTTGCAGTGGAATGGAGATCTTTATTTAAATTTTCTTTAACCCTAGAACACTAACACTGACGTAACGATTTTTTACCTGATGTCAGTGTCGGGTGGCACTAACCCTGGGGTCTGCCTGTTATTCACTCTCACTGTGCCGCATGTTTGCTTTCATGTTTATTAGGGGTGTAACAATTCAAGACATTGAGGCCGAATCTACCAAACAAACGCCCATGGTCCCCCCAAAACCTGTCACCGCCCCTGTTAGGCTGTCAGTGTGTTGATGGTGGAGGCACCAGCAGAATGTAGAAGAGAAACTGTACGAGCTAAATGAAAACAGCAGTTGTAAACAGCATTTATGTGTATATACTGCTTGAAAATTTTGAACTCTACATGGGTCCCGTTCAGTCAGTTCTCAGAGACGTGGATACAGACCAGTTTCAGGACTCAGTTTGACACCTTTAAGAAACTCTCTTTCTCTAAACCTGGTAAAATATCATATAAGAGAGAAACATATTAAGCTATACTAAAAAGCGCTGTTGGCTCAGCAGATGAATACACGTAAGTCATCATCATCATCATCAGGTTCTGTCCTGGATGCAGTGGTACGCCAGTTGGTGTGCTGATCTAACTGCTTGATGGTACTTCATGCCGGTCCACTGAGTGATGCTTGTGAACCATGATGTTCTTGGTCTTCCTCTTCCTGTTCTGGTGTTCAGTTTTCCCTCCAGTAATGCTGACGGATGATCATGTGGCCAAAGTATTTGAATTTCTTTGTCTGTATGATTGTGAACAGACATTTCTTTTGGTTAATCCTCCTCAGTACTTCTTCATTAGCGATCTTCTTGGTCCACAATATCTTCAGCATCCTTCTGTAAGTCTGTAATTCAAATGCCAACAAACGTTTGTGCATTTGAATTGTCCATGTCTCAGCACCATACATCAGAGCTGACCATATGTAACACTAAAGAAGACGCTTCCTTGTTACCAGTGATATTGTTCTTGATGTGAGAACTTTATTTATCTTTGAGAAGCTTGTTCTAGCTATTTCTATTCTTTGTTTTATTAACTTTTCACATCTTCCATCTTCTGTAATCATTTGTCCAAGGTAAACCTGTTCTATGTCTGTGCCATCTATAGGGATAGTCACTTTAGGAGGAATGGTTTTCTTGCTTATCACCATTGTTTTTGTTTTCTCGGCATTCATCTTCATGTTGAACGTTTTACCAATTTCATTAACCCTGTCCACAATTGCTTGTAATCCTTCCTCACCGTCAGCTAATAATACAGTGTCATCTGCATAGCTGAGGTTATTGACGGTAACTCCACCGACTGTCACTCCTTTGTAGTCTTCAATATGTCTGAAGATCATCTCTGTGTATAAGCTGAAGAGGCGGGGAGACGGGACACAACCTTGACGAACCTCTAATTGGATGACGGCTCTTTGTGTCCCATATAAATTTACAATCAGTGTAATATCTCTGCCATTAACTCCAATATCTTGTAGGCAATTGATCATCATTTCACGATTAACTCCGTCAAATGCCTTCTCACAGTCAGTACAGCAGACATAGACTTCCTGGTTCACTTCACAGTGGCATTTGCAGATCGTTCTCATGCTGAAAATTCCTTCTCTTGTACCTTTTCCAGATATAAACCCACTTCTGTGTGTTTCTCAGCAGGATAATCCTCCAAATCAACTTCAGCAAATCACTCACTAAGCCCACTGTTCTATATTCCGTGCCCATGGTTGCTTTTGGGTTCTTTGGTAAACATAAGTAAATTGGCAGAAACCTTACGCAGGATGCCCTTCGTGATGCAACCCTCCCATGGTGGGAGGGGCATGTGTCTTCTTCTGGACTTGAACCACGGATGTTTTGCTTGGTTGGCAATTGTGCAAATCAAACATTACGAAGACACAAAGACATTAAAGCTAGACTGACGGTGACGAGGCCTAAAGGAAGGTTTGTTATTTTAAAAAAGGACTGCTTGAAAAACCCTGGTTCAAATCCTTCTGTGACCTCATCCTCTTTTGAAATGTGAAGATGTGTTTTCGTGCAACCCCCTTGTTAAGTTGCAAGGAAACCCTTTAAAATGGGGTGTAGGTGGCAGGTTAGAAGCTGATCCTGTCATTAGATCGCTATCAGGTGGCAGAGATGACGTGGTAGGCTTTTACTCACTGTCTTTAAATCTGTGAAAAACACTATTTCACCATTTCTAATTAAATTCATCTTTTACAGGTTTACAGTATTGTTGGTGTGTGCGGTCGTTTGTTTACCCCCTGTGTGATTTATTGAAATGGAGCGACTAACACATCCAAGTGGCACACGCCGAGGAGGTTCTGGAGTGCACACAGTGAGAACAGGGAGAAACAACGTGACCACAGATGATGTTGGAACACAGATCATACGAACGTTTGTCTCGAGCACTCTAAACCCTTTAGGCCCTGACCCGCGCCGTTACAGAGGCACTCGCCAGTAAGAATCCTGAATAACTGTTATCTCATTTTCTCTTGTCACCAGCTGCCACCCCATGTCAGGGGAGTGCACATGTCTGCCAGGTTGGTCAGGGCTCTACTGCAATGAGACGTGCACCCCAGGATTTTATGGCGAGTCCTGCCAGCAGGTGTGCCAGTGCCAGAACGGTGCTGATTGCCACAGTGTGAGAGGAGACTGTATCTGTGCTCCAGGCTTCACGGTAAACCCATGTCCGATATGCCTACAGGTCAGTGAATGCTTTAGGTCACACATCATGTATCGCACGTACATGATGTGTGACCTAAAGCATTTTGCGCATGTAATGTGTAATATTGGCATAAATACCGTAATACGCTGCTGCAGTCACATGACATTTGAGTGAAATGCAGTACTAGAGTCAGGTTCTAGATTCAGTAATCACATGAGTTACTAACCAGCTATATCAGTTATTACTCAGCCTACCTCACAAACCGCATGAGAGCCTTGTTGTCACCACATTGCTCCATGGACAGATTTGTCATAACTTTGTTGTTAACACATTGTAAGTAATGCATCACAGCCCTTCATGCACGGCTCAGTAGTAAGATCTAGTGGCAGCCTACTGAAACTACATCAAACCCACCAAATTCTGTTTTCCACTGAGGATTCTACTGTATGTAAAATGCATTTCATTCTCTCTCGCACACTGACAGATGAAACTTTGTCATTTTATGGACTTGAAAATGCCAGTTCAGACTTTAAATTAAGTTCAACATTTTGGAAAATTTTCCTTCTCATGAAGACAGGTTGGGGTTATCTTAGCAATGACTGTAATCAAAGCTCACATATGTTCCCCCTAACATTAATTCCTTTACATGATGAACCTCATGAAGTTACATTATATGCTTGAAGTATTGGGGCAGAGCAACCAGTGCTTGCCAAATATATTCACTGAGCATAGGTTTGGATTTTGGGTTCTTTACTGACTAATATCTGCACTACAGAGTCCTGGACTATAGTTAACAATAGTAATTTAAAGCCACCTGTGCTAATCTGAATGAGCTGGACCGAGATTACCTGTAAAACACAGAAAAGCCTAAAACCTGTAAGGAACTGGAGAGGCAAATCCAAGGAAACACATGGCAACAGAAAACAGATGGATATTATTAAAATGTCTAAGCTTTCTTTCAAGCTTTGCACAGGAACAAAGCAAACAAACCTCACAAATGAAACTGTTGTTCTCAAAGCCATTTTTGACAGTTTTATCTGTTAACCTTCTCAGGGTCCCAACTGTTCAGTCCCATGCCCAGCAGGAGCATACGGCATGAACTGCTCCTCCAGCTGCAGCTGTAAGAACAGAGCTCAGTGTTCCCCTGTGGATGGATCCTGTTCCTGTACACCAGGTGAGCTGAGGAGGGGGAGGACAAGGAAACGTGACATTAAACTCATATTCTCAGTTACTTTTGGTTATATGCCAGTGAAATTAGTGAGTCATAATATCGTACCTTATAAAAAAATCACTAATTTAAGCACTAGTCTGTAAAAATATAGTTCTTCCAGCACCAACTATGTTATTGCCATACACAGATGTAGATTTGGTAATCTTGAAATATACAGTTAAATAAGTATTTGGACAACGAAATGTCTTCTTTTTTCTTTTTTAGTTATTTTGTAATCCAAAGTGGATTTTAAGCCCCTGTCCCACCTTGACGATTTAACCAGTGTATGCTGATGCATCAAAATTCCTCTAAAACGCTGACATACGCAGAACTGCCGATGTATTTTTTACATTTTGGACATATACATAACGTATTAGTAACTTATATAGAACGTTTCAATAAATTATAGATAACTTATACCAAAGAATGCTTAGCGTGTTGCCAGCATTCACGACATATGAAAAGCGTGTCGTAGCCTATTCGCAGTATCAACATCATGGTCGCAGTCCAAGATCACCGTCATGCCGCAGAAAAACTCGAAGAATGCTGCCAAGAAGTCTCCTAAGTTAGAAACACGTTCAGTAAGTTCTGTGTTCGTCCAGAACACGTCGAACATCTACATACGTCAACATGTGTTGGAGATAAGTTTGATATAAGTTACACATAAGTTCAAAGCACATTACTCATAGGTTAGAAGTAAGTTTTGGGTACACTAGATGTTATCTCCACGTATTATGACTTATGAGTAACTTACAAGTAACGTGTGTGAACAACTGTATAACTTAACTACAACTTATGGTCCGCGTGTGCGGGATGTATGAGCCGTACGCTGGCGTATGGCAGACGAATTTTTCATATGTAGGTATTCGCTGGTTAAACCGTCAAGGTGTAACAGGGGCTTTAAATAAAACATTCAGAACTGAGTCACTGCAGTTACCCTGACAAGTAGTTTAATGGCCAGGTCAGGCCTTTACCCCCATGATTCTGTGATAAACTGAGTAGATTAAAGATCTGGAGCTGATTCCCAGTTTTAAACTTTCTTTAGCGTTTCACTGAAACTCTTAGTATGAGGTCCAGAGAGATGTCAATGCACATGAAGGAGACCATTTTTAGAATAGAAACCAAAATAAAGAGAAAAAAACCCTTAAAAGTGGCCAAAACAACAATCTGGAGCATTCTTTAAAAGAAGCAATACACTGGCCAGCTCAGCAACAACAAAAATACTGGAACAATATGGAAAACAGCTGAAGTGGATGATCAATGAATTCTTTACTTGGCTAAAAAAAACCCTTCACAGCATCTCACCAAGTAAAGAACGCTCTTTCTGTTTTCACATTGAACATTTAAGAGACGCCTTCATGAATAGAGAGGGTTTTACAACAAGGCGCAAACTGGTTCCACTCAGGAACAAGAACAGATTAGACTTCGCCAGATGAAACCAGGATGAACTTGTAGCAGAATGATGGGAGAGAAATGTCTAGAGAAGGAAAGGAACAGCTCATGATCTGAAGCGCACCACATCATCTGTCAAACATGGTGGAGGCAGTGTTACAGCATGGGTATGTATGGCTGCCAGTGGAACCAGGTCACTAATGTTTATTGATGATGTGATGCTGATAGAAGCAGCAGGATGAACTGTGAAGTGTACAGGGCTATACTCTCAGTAAAGGCCTGGCAGAGCATCTGTAG
>VUQH01086056.1:0-11137 GCA_015106775.1 Etroplus canarensis | reverse complement strand
GCTCCCGTTAGGGGTCACCACAGTGGATCATCTGCCTCCATCTCACCCTATCCCCCGCATCCTCTTCCCTCACACTACTTTATTCTATTCTATTCTAAGCTGGAACTGTTTTATTTTTTAGACCTCATCCGTTAGCACTTATTAGGGGTGTGGCTATTTTGAGTGACAGCTAGGTGACTAGGTTTAAATATTAAACTGGACCTCTCGAACATGTTTGTGGTGCAGTTTGTAGCATTTTTAATTTTAATGAATGACCTGGAAATAAAACAGCTCTTTGTGTGGTCACAGATGTCTGTGACAAACCATCAAACATCTGGGCTTCAGAGTTGGTGACTGAAACTGTAATCTCTTATTTTTATGTTGCAAAGCACTTAGAGCTAGAGCTGCAGATTACTAACCAAGCATGCTAGTATTAGCAAGTTAATAAACCATCCTCTCTTCCAATTATGGTCACTTCTGGCTCTAAAAACACTAATGTAACAGCCAGAATTCTTGTAATTTTATATTTCCTATGTAGCTTTTATAATGAACTTATTTTTAATCTAGTTTGACTTTTTATTTTCAATTCAGTTTAGATTTAGTTTCCACATTCAGTTTGTTCAAGTCAATTTAATTTTTCTTTGTATTTGTTTATTTGTTTGTTTGTTGATGGATTGATTGCTTAGATTTCATTAGCTGAATTCTCATAATATGAAGGGTGTTTCTGAGGGGGCAATATGTAAGTTCATGTAAGGACACTGGGTGTTGGTGGGTGAGGCTGCATCCGTGGCTTTGCTCACCATCTCTCTTGGCTTGTCGTCAGCCAGCAGTGGTATGCGTGCCACACTTGACCCCCATTTTTAACTGCACCTTATTACAGTACATATGTCATATCCACCTCATCACACCCCATTACATGCACCCAAAAAAACACAGCTCTATTTAACCAGGGTGGGTCCCAGAGGAGTGGGGCCCTGTGGCCTGCACATCGCTCAGGCTTGAGGGGGCTGGCTCCTGGCTGGCTGCAGCTTTGGCTCTCTGGGTCTCCCTCCCCATGGCTGCTGGGGTTCCTCCTGGGGCCCTCAGTCCTCCCGCCTTGGAGTGTGGCAGGTGGCTGTCCTGGGGACGTGCGGCCGTGGGCCTTCGATGTTCTGGTTGGGCTGTGGTGTGCAGGGTTGTCCCCTGCTGGCTGCTCTTGGGTCTGGTTGTTGTGGTTGCAGATTTCCACCCTCATTATTATGATCAACTACATTCCGTGACAGACACACACAAGCTCTCACACTGACCCACTCACACCACACACTTAAAGGTAGGTCATTGGCTGGTCATGTTTCTGAAAATGTCATCCATCTGCCCGTCCACCTGTTTCGTGTATAACTGAAATCAGTTGACCAACTCAATCACTGCAGAACTTGCTGGTAAAATGCAGATGATGTTATCCACAGAAACTCCCCTGTGTCCAAGCTTCAGAGTTCTCTCACTTGGGCCTCAGAAGCTTCATCAAAATCTCTTCAGAGGAAATTCTCAGTAAGGAAAGATACCTATTAGTAAGATTAGTCCCTTTGTGAGATCCTTAGTCAGCTACCTAGAGGAGCCAAGGGTTGCTGGGAGTTTTAACACGTTTCTGAGCTCTGGGATGACCATCAGCTGACTATCTACTTTACTAATCCTTGACAAGCCTTTCTTAATGAGTCAATTAAGATATAAAGAGTTAATGAGACTGAGATAAGTCAAAAGGTTTCTAATCATTTGTACATGCTACAGTTGTTACTATTTTTTATTTTTAATGTAATTAAATGGCAATGAACATAATGTGAAAAAAGCTTGTTTACGTCAGCAGATATATTTAATTTTCTAATGTAATTATTTAATTCCACTTAAAAATTACTTAAAAACAGCTTACAATCATTATTGATGGGTTGTTCATATTGGTTCAGAACAGCAGGTGCATAATATTGATGCACTGACACAAATATCTATATTTAACACAGTTACTGTATCATATCTGCAAAATGAACGAACATGAATATATTATTTATTTATGTGATCAGAAATCAGTGACAAACTGCACCAATGGATCAATCCATTATTGATCACAAAGAAGGCCCACGGAGGGGCAGGAAGTGAAGAAGGAGGCAGGGAACAGGAATGGGAACACTGCTGAGTCTAGCCTCTGTGCTGCAGAGAGAGGCACACACCAACAAGAAAGTAAGCAGGAACTAGTTAAATGTGATGATTCATCACCCACCACTGCAGCTTTAAGCCAAATTCGGATCCAGGTCTGCACTGGCACTTGTATTTGTTGGATCTTTCTGGGATACCAGGAGGGTAATGAATGCACCACATCTGAACCAAAAACGAAGCCAGGTGCTTCTGAGCCAACTAACTCACAAAATGCCAGTTTAAATACCATTACTGCCTCTTAACATGTTTATCTTTGCAATATCATAACATTTGTACTTTTAGAACTATAAGTAAACTCATTTTGCCAAGTTTCTCAAATTAATAGCATCCTTGCAAAATTTAGGGGTACTATAACCTGTCAGTATCTGCACAGGTTCTGTCAGGAGGAAGAATAAAGGTTTGTAGGAGAACAGATGACAAGGAAGATACATTAACAGTGAGCTTATTAAACAATAACCTTTTAAAAAACTTGCATGCATGCTGGCTCTGCAGTTACAGCAGTAAAAAGCCAAGCTTAACCTTAAAAGCCTCTCAAACCTTTATTTGAACAGAGGAGTTTTTAATCATTGAGATCTGATGTGTTTTCAAAGTGTTTCTTTAGTTTTTTGGGCAGTGTACTCATTCTATATATCAAAGTATCACAAGGCTTAATTCTGCTAATAATTATTAATGTAACATTAGCAACATTATTCAAATTTTGAAAATCAAAAAAATAAATGAATATATACTTTAATATATACTTAATATATACTTTAATTCAGCACTAGCAAATCCTTGCTAGTGTTGAATTAGTAATAATTATAAGAATTAAGCTGTGAGACACTTTGACATATATTATTTATAAAATAATTTACCAAGGACACATCTCTGTAGGTAGCGTTATTCTGGACATGTTGACTTTAATGCTTGTATAAAACTCCAAACTGTGAAGTTCTTGCTTCGTAACTTCATAACTGCTCTAAAATCTCAGTGCCAACCTTCTCTCCCAGAAGTCAGACAGTCATTTAGCATGTTATTCAGTGAGAATCCCAATCCTCACACTGAATTCAATTTGTGACATTCTTCATAGGTCATTTACAAGTTTTCTTTGTTTGTTTTTTGCCTATTGAAAACAAAAGCGTCAATAATTTCTGAGAATCAAAGACACGGATCAGCTCCCTGATTTGCAGATTCTTCTTTTTTTAAGTGTCAAAATTCAAAATCCAACTTTGCTGCAAAATTATTAGTGATGGCAGATGTTTTGATTCCAAAAAGGAAATAAAATATCTTCCATACAATTCACCCAAGTCTATATCTTTCATCTTTACGAACTGATTCCAAATCAATTGGTGAGCTGTACACAGGTATCAGCTTAATTTTATAGCATCCTGAGAGCTGAATAAGCAGACATATGAATTACAGCAGTGCTGATGTAAAACATGGCAGAATGTGCCACATGCTTCATAGCAGAATATATTTATTTCCTGTATTTCTGTGTGAATATGCCTGTTATGATTGGAGTCTTTATTGCATGTCAACTGTGCACCTGTACAGTGAAATAATATCATATACTTGCCGTTTCCAGTCTGGCTTTTTATTCCTCTGAGGTCTTGTAGTCCTGGGTGATCAAAGCTTACACCGAGCCTGCTTCGCCAGCTGCATTAGCTACTACATCAGCCAAGGCTGGAGGTGGCAGTGATTACAGGGCACAGATTTGTGCCGGAAGGTTTAAAGTCTAACTGTGGTAATCTAAGTAAAAAAGCCTCATCATGTTAACACTGTTAAAAAGCACAGCAGTTTAAGACATGCCTGGGTAGTGGGCACTCATTACGCCAGGCCAAATGCACTCATGCAGCCTCCTAGCATCACAACACAATTATATAACAAGAGAGTTGCATGCAAAGAAAAAAGAAAGGGATCAAACACTACCTGTGCACCTGTGCTACAGACCCACAGGCTTGCTCACTCACTCGCTGAGTGTTAGATGAAATCACACGCACACCCTCCCCACACCATCACCTTTCAAACACACACACAAAGTCACGGAGGTCCCTTACCTGCATGTCTGATTTCAGACCACAGTAGCATGCAAAAAACATGGCAGTGTTTCAGTAACATGAAGGAAGCCGGGGGGCTGAATCTCCCTCAAAGAGTAGAAACACAAAGCAAGGAGCCACAGCAACAGATGAAACAGAGGTGGTAGCATCTCTGAGTGGAAGAAATACTCCTCTGACTTTGTACCACACTGAGGCAGCAACACCCTTTCACTGTGGGCAAATTTAAAACACCAATGCAAACAGCAAGTGAAAAACAGCTTTCACATGATGTAAAGCTCCATGAAGGCTCACAGGCAAGCAGGCGGGACTGAACTGTCAAGAAGGGGGGAGCGAAATGCAAACGGAAGAAGGTCTAGTGGCTGAATTCCATCAACATGTGCAGGATTCACACATTTGAAGGAAAACCACAGGAAAAAGGACGGGACTGGTGCTGTGGGTGCACAAAGCTGCAAACATGTTTTGTGAATAATTTGTGACATCCTGTATGCCGAGAGCAGTGTGTTGTATGCTTAAATGTACTTGACAGTGTTGTTTATTTGCAGCACGCAAATAAATGCACCATCTTGGAGGATTTTTTTCTTGCTTCTTACTGCACATACACACACAGCATTACATAACGAGCACACTCCACACTGTCATTCCTGCCTCTGAAGAAAAAACTAGCAAAAGAGAAGCATGCAGCAGAGGGACTGAAAACTACAAAACCTAGAAAACTGAAAAATGCATCAGAGCATGAAAGAGGAGCAAGGAGAGACAGAGTTAATTGATGAGATATCTTTTTTTAACAGATTGTTCTCACTTTAAAAAAAAAAGATATACTGTTACACTGGGGGAAACTGAAATGAATAACTCCTCCACCAACATCAATGTTACATCACACAGCAAAGATTTAATGAGTAAGGCAACTGTTTAACTGTCAGCATGTGTCAAGAAAAAAGAGAGATGTGAGTTTTAACAAGCTGAGAGAGTGTGGCTATAGGCTGGCTCCAACAGCTCACCAACTGTACCTGCGAATGCTCAGTAACTGGCTACATGTAGTGATGTCATTCAGTTATAAAAATATCAATAAAGGTTAGGTTAGTTACAATTAATGGAAGATTTTATGTTGTTAAAGGTACTAATGAAAATGGTGGTGATACAAGGACAAATTTCAGCACGACACCATCAGGGTGGGATGGCTCAGACTGAGCTGTTTCTGCATTTAGACAGGCTCTTTTTATTTGGCAGAAAACACTCAAGTTCTGGAGTGGACATCCTGCACTGCTTTTGTGAAACCATCCGGTCAACCGAGCACCATGGCCACGTCATATCACTGGAAATTCCACAACATTCTCCTCAGATGCAAAAAATAATGCAACCCCAATTCCAAAAATGTTGGGATGCTGTGTAAAATATATATCAAAAAAATGTAATGATCAGAAAATCTTATAAATCAAAATTGTATTCATAAAAGAACCTAGAAAACATACCAAATGTTTAAAGTGAGACCTTTTACTGACTGATGAAATATACTAGCTCATCTTGAATTTGTCTCCAAAAAGTTGTACACGTCAACAAAAGTCTCTAAAAGTAAATGTCACAAATGTTTATTTGTAAATTTTGACTTGTTTGTTTATTATTCTCACTTTAACAGATGAAAATAAACAAGTGAGAAGGAATATTTTTGTTTTTCTTTGAGTTGTGTAATAATTCTGCACACTAATAGTTGCCTAATAATCGTGTCACTTCCTGAAATATTGAGGTTTGATGCTTATTAAACTTTTGGATTGACCAAGAGCACTGTTGTTGTTAAATAATAAAACTAATCCTCATAAATGACACTTGATAATAATTGTGCACACAGTGTTATTAAAACAAGAGGGGACGCTACACAGTAGGAAACACAGACCTGTCCAACTTTCTGGAGACATGTTGTTGCCATCAAATTCAAGATGAGCTAGTATTTTTCATCAAACAGTAAAATGTCTCACTTTAACATTTGATATGTTTTCCATATTCTTTTGTGAATAAAATATTGGTTTATGAGATTTGTAAATCACTGCATTGTGGTTTTGTTTATATTATATCTGAACTTGCGTGGAATCTGGGTTGTATTATTCAGATGATGATTGACTTACTTTAATGATTTAAATAAATTGCACTTTTAAAAATGGTAACTTCTAAATAGTAAAATATTTCAGAAGCAACCTTTTCAACATTTCAATATCTTTTTTATGCTGGCTTTTCTTTCCTAATTTTCACTTTGGAGTTACAAGTTTTACATGGACAAATGCACACTGCTTAAGGAAGTGAATTTCACAATGGTATATGTGGAAAGATGCACGAGTTGGCACACTGGATGTAAGGGGAGGTATTAAAGATGTTGTTCAGAATATATTTTTGGTGTCAGCCTCCCTGTTACCGTGGTAACTGTCCATTGATTCAGCACTATAAGTGAACGGAGAAGCAAACAGATCTACCGCCCCTACCGTTCCATTTTTATTTCATTCTTCCTCAGAGTGTGAAGTTGAGCTGGAAGAGGGAGAGGAGGAAAGCAGAGGCTTGGTTGATGAGTGGAGAAGAAATGTGGGGGTGGATGAACTGGAATGGAGATGAAACTGTTGAGAAATGACTGAACTTGGCATGCTGAACACAGACAAGTTGAGTCACTTGTTGCTCCTGTGTGAAGCAACAACTCAGGAGGTAAATATTGTCCCAGAGCCTCATCTCCAGGCTAAACATGGTCAAAGTCAGTGAATCCTTCATATTTGCACTGCTGATCAACTTTAATATCAACAAATAACTTGAAACATGCATCTGATGTATCTGATGTATTTCTATTCCATTAGCCAGAATACGGTCTCATTTTACTCTCTTAGAGTCTTATTTACTGCTATAAGTCATTTTGCTGTTACGTCTAAATTTAAACAATACTTTGGGTTGTGAGGACCCAGAACTATATTTGCCCTTTGATTCTCATCAGCAAGAATTATAAAAGAGGAGCTGATTTTATCACAATAGTCCGAGAGGACATTTACGTATTACTCTATTAAAGACATACATACTGTAGCTGCACGGTTGCCAGTCCTCTATACAAATATGTCATACTTTCCACTTCTTTCAAAGGTTTTTACAGCTTTTTGTGTGTCCCTGTGTGTGTGTGTGTGTGTGTGTGTGTGTGTGTGTGTGTGTGTGTGTGTGTGTATACACACATGAACACAAGCACACACAAAGTGGCTCATATTTTTCAACTGCTTAGGTGATATACATTTTCTTAAAATGAATTTTTGGAAAACTTATTATTATTGTTTCTGGTATACACACTGTCAAATTCTCTTGATTCTAATTAGAATTATAACTAATGATGAATGTGTTCTTCAAACTTTGCCTTCTAAAAAACCAGCTTTTTTGCAGCAATTCCAGCCTGGCAGACTTTGGACATTCTAGCTCTCAGTGTTTCTGATGAGATTTCACCCCATGCTTCCTGGAGCAAATCCCACAAGATGGATTGAGTTGATGGAGTCTTCCTCCTTACCATATGGTCAAGTTGTTCCCACAACAGCTCAATAGGGTTCAGATCCAGAGACTGTGCTGGCCACTCCATTACAGTCAGAATTCTGGCTGACTGCTTATTTTTTAAATATTGCTGACACATGTTGGAGGTGTGTTCTGACTGATTATCCTGTTGTAGGATCAAATTGGCCCCAGTCAAGTGCTATCCACAGGGTATGGCGTTGGAAACAAAATCTTGTGATAGCTTTCCTTCTTCAAGGTCCCTTCTACTCTGTACAAATTCATTTTACCACCTTCAAAGCACCCCAGACCATTACGCTGCCTCCTCCATGCTTGACTGATGGTATTAAACACTGTTTTTGCATCGTTTTATTTGTTCTGTGGCTCACAAATGTTCTTTTGTTTGATTTAAAGAACTCAAACCTGGACTCATCTGTCTACAACACCTTCTTCCAGTCTTCCAGTGTCCAGTGTCTGTGCGCTTGTGTCCATCTCAGTCTTTTCTTTTTATTGGCCAGTCTGATGTCTGATATGGCTTTTTCTTGGCAATTCTGCCATGAAGTCCAGCATCCTGAAGTCTCCTCTTCACTATTCATGCTGACACTGGTGTGTGACCGGTACTATTTAGTGCAGCTGCCAGCTGACGACCTGCGTCGTTGTCTTAAACAACACACACTCAGATATTTGTCTTCTTGCACAGTTGTGCATCGGGGCCTCCCACTCCTTTTTCTGTCCTTGTTAGAGCTATTTTGTGCTGCTCTCTGAAGGGAGTAGTTAACAGCATGGTAAGAGATATGAATTAGAGATATTTTCTCAGATTAAATATCCTTCCAGACTGACGGTTCTTTCTTTCTGGACATTTTGAGCTTGTAGACAAACAAACAACTGCTGATGATTCAGCAGAATAATTTAGAAATCTCATTCCGACTCTGTGCTCTTTAAATAAAATTTGCATTTTAATGTTATCCTTCATTTTTTCTTCCTCTAATACTGGGACATGCCCTCATTCTCAGTGACGGTAATCACAGCTTTCCTCTTCTTGTGAAAGAGGCCGACCCTGCTTATACTCTAGTGATTCAGCAGGGTAAGCCGGTTCAGATTCAGATTTCTGGAACTGATGGACAAAGATCACACAGCCCACACAACACCTGCACCAAGCACTAAGACTACTTTACAAAAAAATTCTTTAACATAAGCAAAACTGATGGGAGGGAAAAAGAGGACATACCATATTATGTCAGGGGAATGGTGCTTTGAAGGGTCTCACTAATTCGTGTGTGTAAAGCTGACTGGACAACTTAGCAAAAAACATGATGGAAAAAGCTGCAAACAGAATCCTTCAATGTAGCCTTTCTAAAAGTCTTTTCCCTCCTATAGGGGAGCAGTGCTGTTTCCAGGCAACGCAACTGATCTCAAATCTACTCAGCAGGCTGCCCCGAGGGGGGAGCAAAGTTTTAGTATTGTTGGAGGGATGAATGTTTGTACCATGGTCAGCCTTTAATAAGCATTAGAAGCACTTAAATTAGATTTTTCATTTGCTAATCATTTCTAGTCATGTTCACATTAGATCCACAGTGCCTATGAATCTGCCATGGCAACATTCACCATAAAATTGAAGGCAGAACATAATGACCAGCCCAGTGAGGGCCTGGCAAATGAGGAAAAGGAAACATTTAGACAAGCAGCATTGGAGGTCTCACCGCTTTTGTCTCTTGCAGAGGTTTTCTAAGTTAATTTGCAGGTGATAGAGGAGAATCACGGACTACATCAGAACACAGCAAGTTTACTGAAAACAGGCAGAGGGAGCTCCCTCTTCTGAAGCTTTTGAAATTCAAAAATAGGAGAGTACATCATAGGCCCTTATTTTATTTGATTTTTAGTTCTGGAAGGAGTTTCTTGTAAGTAGGGTGGCTGTGGCTCAGAAGGTAAAGTGGGTTGCCTTCCAACCGGAATGTTAGTGGTTCAATCCCTGGCTTCTCCAGTTTACATGTTGAAACATCCTTGGGCAAGACACTGAACCCCAAATTTCTCCCGATGCATACATTAGAGTATGAATGTGTGTGATGATTAAATGCGCAGAATAAAGCACTGTATGAATGTGTGTGTGTCTGACTGGGTGAATGAGGCTTGCAGTAAAAGGAGCTCTGAGTAGAAAAGCACTGATGCATTTAACATCTAATTATGTGATACACACACTTTACCTGCCTGATGTGGATTCATTAACACAGTCTTCTTCTTTGTTGTGTAATATTGGTTGGTAAGGTGCATTAGCACCACCTTCTGGCAGGTAGTGGACAGTTTTACATACTACCACGCACTAGTAAACAATAGGAATATATAAGACATAAAATAAAATAAAGAGCAGTGTCTGGGTTGAATTAAAGTTTTGTATGACTGTATTAATTATAAGCCTTTTAGCAGGCAACTAAAACAGTGTTATTATGTAACCAGTCCTAAGCTAACAGGACTGCAGAGAAAGAACAAAAAGACAATTATTCATACTTTTTACATTAGCAACAGAATTTCTTAGTCTATATTCTGTTATAATTAAATAAATGCATGCACACACACACACACACACACACACACACACACACACACACACACACCCCTCTCTGATTTTAAGCATTTTGAGATAAATGTGAGACAACAGCAGGATGCTTTCATCTCTACAGGATGCTAGAGGTCATGGGTTTCAATAGAGGTCATATCTACATGCAACTTCAAAGCAACCTGAAGACCTTCAGATTAAATCCAAACTATTTTAACACCAAATTCAGAAAGAGTAAGCAACATGCTTTTAACTCATGTGGCGAAAATAATGTGTTGTTCACACTCAGAGGGGTTTACTGGCAGTCACATACTGCAAAGAGTCCAAAAAAGCACCAAGAATTAGAAAAGGTGCAGAAAGTGCAGATGAACACCTACGCAAACATCTGAGCCTATAGGCTAAAGCCGGGACTCTCTACTCTTTTAGATAACTACTTTTTGTGTAACTCCTCCTGGTTTCTGGGAAAAAACTGTATGTGTACCACAATTTTAGACCTTTACTGTCCGGTTAATAATTATTGAGATGTTAGTGTAAAATTATTAACCAGACAATGAATGTCTAAAATTGTGATACACATACATTTTAATAATTATTGAGATGTTAGTGTAAAAAACCCAGCCACAGGGGCCCACAAGCCAGTGTACTAATAGTGCTGGTCCCAAACCTGGGAAAAAGGGGAGGGTTGCATCACGAAGGGCATCCAGCGTAAAAACTTTGCCAAATCAAATATGCGGATTCATAACATGACTTCCATACTGGATCGGTCGCGGCCCGGGTTAACAATGACCGCCTCTGGTGCTGTTAGCCAACAGGGTGCCAGTGGAAACTATGCTACTGTAGGCCGAAGACCAAGGAGGGGGAAAGGGGGAAAGCTTGTTAGGAGGCAGAGAATGAA